>CM021110.1:365821911-366128503 GCA_007115665.2 Sequoiadendron giganteum | reverse complement strand
CATGACCTTGTACATACTCTCATGGAATATTATGTCGATGATCTCATAGCTAAATCAATAACAAGGGCAGATCATTTGAAAGTTCTAGACAAGATATTCCAAAGACTAGAAAATTACAAAGTGAGACTAAATCCAAAGAAAAGTGTCTTTGGAGTGAAATCAGGGAAACTTTGAGGATATATCATTTCTAGAAGAGGAATTGAAGTAGACCCAATGAAGGTAAAAGCTATCTTAGAAATGCCTCCCCCATCCAGCATTGGTCAACTAAGAACACTACAGGGAAGATTATAGTCCATTAGGTGCTTCATAGTACAACTAGCAGACAAAATACATCCATTCTAACTTTTTCTCAAGAAAGGAGTACCATTTGTATGGACACTTAAATGTCAGGAAGCTTTCCAACATATAAAGGATTATCTGCTTGATCCACCTATGCTAATGCCACCTATAGATTTCAGACCTTTGATACTTTACATTTCAACAACTCAGTCAGCATTAGGAGACCTTCTCGCATAAAATGATGATCAAGGTCATGAAAGGGAAGTGTACTACATCAGTCGTACCTTGGTGGGATATGAAATAAACTATAGTAACATAGAACATGCCTATCTTGCGGTAGTCTTTGCTACTCAAAAAATTCGGCACTATATGCTAAACCGCCAAACCATGTTGGTCACAAAGATTGATCCTCTCAAATATCTCCTAAGTAAAGAAAAATTAACAAGCCGATTGGCTAAATGGGTGATGATACTTAGTGAATATGACATCCAATTTTTGGAGATGAAAGCTATAAAAGGGAAAGTAATTTTAGATCAATTAACAGATGCACCCATGAAGGCAGACCATCCTTTAGTGGTAGATTTTCTTGATGAGTTTATCTTCAAAGTTGACACTAGAACCAAATGGAAATTATACTTTGATGGGTCACATACTAATCGTGGTTCAGGAGCAAGCATACTATTTGTTACACCTCAAGGCGATACTATTCCTTAATTATTTAGGATTGCTTTCCCTTGCACCAAAAACATAGTGAAATATGAAGCCTTAGTGATAGGACTAAGAATGTTAGCCCAATGGAAGATTAAGAGTCTACCTATTTATGGGGATTCTCAGCTAGTAGCTCAGAAAGTAAATAATGATTACGAAACTAAAGATGAGAAAATTTCCCCCTACAAGTGCATGGCCGATAGTTTTAAATAGTACTTTTATAACATCACCTTTCAACAAATACCACACATTCAGAATAGGGCAGCATATGCTATGACAACCGTGGGTTCCTTATTGGATATTCCTAGCAATGTGCCTAAGTTAGAGTTTTTGGTCAAATAGTTGTTGGTCCTTGCCTATGATATCCCCAATTCCGTGACGGTGTGTACGATTTTTGGTCCTACTTCCCCTTGGTACAAGGATGTATATGACTATCTAAATGCCCAAATATTACCTTTAGACTTGTCAAACAACCAACGTAGAACCTTTACCTGTAAGTCTTCCAGATACACCATCATCAGAGATACCCTATATAAACGTACCTTAGATAACACCTTAATGAGATGTTTCAATGCGGAAGAAGCACAAGCAACCTTGCGAGCGGTACATGAGGGTATATGTGGATCCCATTCTAGTGGTCCTACTTTAGCCCACAAGATTATGAGATAAGGTTATTATTGGCCTACAATGGAAAATGACTCATATATCTTTGTCAAGAAATGTCGAGAGTGTCAGATACAGGAGATTTGATTCGCGTGCTAGCACAAGAGCTTCATCTGATTACTTCACCATGGCCCTTTGCCCAATGGGGACTTGACCTCATAGGTAAGATACACACTCCATCATCTAATGGCCATAAGTTCATCATAACCGCCACCAAATGCTTCACCAAATGGATTGAATTTATTCCCATGACCTACATAACTGACACACAAATATCCAAGTCTATCCTAAACTACATAATTTGTCGGTATGGTGTACCTCAATCTATTATCATAGAGAATGGCCATCCATTCAAAAACCAAGAATTCTACCATCTATGTGAAGAATTCCATATCTAACATCATTTTTCCACTACATATTACCCATAAGGTAACGGCCAAGCTGAGGCATCTAATAAAACCATTATCAAAATCCTAAAAAATATTATCAATGACATTGGTCGTGATTGGCATTTACAACTTAATCCTACCTTATGGGCTTATCACACAGGCATATGTACTCCCACTGGCACCACACCATACTCCCTAGTATTAAGATCTAAATCTATCTTACCTATTGAGGTTGAAATTCCTTCCCTGAGGGTATCCTTGAAAGGTCATATTGATGATGAAGAAAACCGTGTCTCCAGATTGCATGAACTAGAATTCCTAGACAAATGAAGACAGAAGGCACTAGATCATTTGCAAGCATATCAGAATAGTCTTCATCGCAGCTATAATAGGAAAGTTATAAATCGACACTTTGACATTGGTGACCTAGTCTTAATGGATAACCCCAAGAATCAAGATGAACAAGAAAAACCAAGAAAGATTGAACCTAAATGGGTAGGGCCCTATATTGTCACTGAAGCTTTTGGATCAGGAGAATATCAACTCTCTACCCCTGAAGGAGAACCACTTTTATCACCGATCAACATCCTTCATCTGAAGAGGTTTTATGCGTAGCTTCTGAGAACTATGTCTTAATTAGAAAAATAAAATAAAATGGAAAAGAAAAAAAAATGGTTACCTTGATGAAAACCTAGCAAACACACATCTTTGTAACACAATTTTTTTTGAAAAATCAACAAAATAGTAAAGATAAATAATCCATCCAATAATGAAAACCACTTCGGTGGCACTATGGATAAGTACCATGGTGAAAACCTAGCAAACAAGCATCATCTGTAGTCAACTTCGCTCCTTCATCTATCATCATTCCAATCATACTTTTCACCTTCACTCATAATAAATGGTTGTCTTATCCATTACTTGGAACGATTGACATCAAGTCCACTTTGTCTCCCCACTCCATCCTGTATTTATTATTCTTGACTGGGGCTAGATCCTCGTTCTATGTCATATGGACCTTTTACATAGCTACCCAATGTCAAAAAATGTCCTGAAGAAAATCCAAAAAATTAGAAAATGTCCTAAAAAAATCCAAAAACATTAGAAAACTCCAAAAAGACAAAAATCAAAAACATGTCAAAAATCCCAAAAATAGAGTTGGAGTCAGTTGTAGACATAGTCGAATTATGAGGTCTCTGCGACTAGACGTAGGCAAGGCTATCAATCGATGAGCCCCCAAGGCCGTATTAGGTCAGTCCTTTAGGGTATATCATCTCAAGTCCACATAAGTCAACACACACACACACACACTTATAATAGTTAAGGCAACAAAACAAGTCATGCATGAACAAGGAAAACATCTGAAAACTATCAGCAATTCAAAATCAAACACATTGTCAAAGTGATCAACTTATGTATTAAGAAAAATATGTCTTTCTTGTCAATGGACATCGTCAATCATCGTAGCTGGAGGAGCTTTTAATTTTTTCCCCTAGTAGGTATGTTTTGTCCTCGACTCTGAGTGGTTGGGTCATAGGTTTTCTTTTCAAGCGTTGACTTTTTTTTGACGGTGGTCGGTCACTTAAGTGGTCTTTTATCCCTTTTTGGTTGTGACTTTACCAACCCCATTTACCTATCCTTTCAGTCTTTTGCATCATGACTGCATTATATTTTCATAGTGTTGGGCTATTGAATTATTTTAGATTAAATCTCTACATAATATTTTCGACCTTGAGGGTCATTTCCCCATCCACCTAGTCGGTCCCTTTCTTTCTGAATAACCTTTTTGCATGAGAAAATTGTGCGGTTGTCGGATGAAGTGATTTTAATCTTGACCATTGCTCGTAGACCTCGCAAGGTTTTTGCTAACGTCACAAATATGGTGTGAGGTGTGCGAGATGCTGCCATCTGTCATGTTTGATGGTGGGGACCATTTTTTCTCCCTGACCGATGATGGAGGCTGATGTCGACAGTTGTTTTCGTACCGACGCATCATGGTCGTTCCTCACTGACCTCGTGCAATTAAAGTTGTATTTTCAATAATGTTGCGAGGTGTACGATTTGGTGATGCGTGTACTTTGATGTTGTGCACTAGTAACAAAGGTGGGGCCCGTTCCATGCTGATGTGGTGCCTGATAGGTGAATATCCTGTCCATTTGGTGATTGGAAGGTGGATGTGGAATTTTCAAACTATTTTGACTAAATCTGAGCCATTCTCCCGGCCAACATTGCGCTTGATCAACAACTCATATTTAAAATAAACTTGTATTGTACTATAGCAGTTTTATCTCGTTCGAGTGAATAGTAATGGCCGAGTTTGACTCTGCCTGCATAATTAAATGCTAAATTTAAGAAATTACTATTTCTGTGTTGTATCTCTACATTGAGGAAGAATTGCTTGGTATTGGGTGAAGCAAGTTGTTCTTACAATTTCTCAATTTCGCTGCCTTGGATGTTCTGTGAGTGAAACCGTAAGTAGCACATATGCCACTTCTTGGAAATTTAGAAGATTTTATGGTTGCTTGCTGGGAAATTCGTGATTGTTTCCTGTTTTGTTCTTGAAGAATTATTTGAATAGATTCGCTTTTAGAGCTTTTCTAGATAATTGTTAGGGATTTTTGAATATTGAAGAATTTTCTGTTAAGACAATAGGGAGAAAAATGTAATTGCTTGCCATCTAAAAGTAAGAAAACCCTAGATCAAATTATCATTTGTATAAGTATAAATGGATCCTAAGGCCCAAAGTTCTAGTTTTGAAACCATTACCAAGTCTTTATCCCAAGATATTATTGATTTGTTACAACCCTCTACTAACAAGAAGTAGGAGGGAAAGGTTTTGTTCTATGGGCCTTTACTCTTGGAAGGGTTGACAGATAAGCAGTGTGCAATTTGAGATGTCGAGCTGCCATACATTGGGTGGCAATTGTTCTCCAACTAGTTCGGGAATAGGAATTTGTCCATCCCTTTGTGTAATCCGTGCAGGTTGGAATTGGGTAAATTGGTGGTGCCTAATGTTTATATGGCTGTAGAAAATTTAAAGGACATTGCTGCTAGATATGACCCTGAGGCCCGAATTGTCAGAACACATGCTAGTGTGTAGATGATTAAGATAACCAAAGAAGAAATTGCAGATATTTTCAAATTGCACGAATGGAGTCAAGCTATGGTTCCTGTCAACTTTGAGGTTTTCAGACAAGAGTATATAAATACTAGGAGTTTGTTCAGAACATCCCTTTTGATACCTCATTTGGCTATCGCAGGAAGAGGAAAAAATTAGAAGGTAGTGATTGGTAGGAATGAGCCTGAACCTTTTCCTGTGGACTATTTCTCCAGTTATTTCAAGAAGGCTGTTTGTGCTTTATGTCAAGTTCTATGAGTCAGCTTAAAGAAAACCATGCCTACCTATATTATGTATATGGATGTAAATATCCAGCACCCTGGTTTTAATGTAGTATATGATTTTTTCACTTATTTGGTAGAGAAGATGCACACGGGTTTGGTAGCTCTAACGGAGGGGAAGAATTGAGTTGGATTTAGATGGTATTCCTTGTTAATCCACATGTTTCTATATAGGGGTCAGGCTGTGTTCGAAAAAGATATGGAGTTAAAGAAGAAGGAAGGAAACATTGAAATGCCTATCCAATATTAGACTAGGATTCTTGACATGCATGACCAAAAATTTGATTATGTAACTTTCCATAATGTATTTGGATCTAAATTAAGGAAGGCTCTGGTTCGTGACCCCCCAAGGATCCCAAAATAAATTCATGACTTCTTGAGGCCGATGGAGAGAAGGCATGAATTGAACATAATGCACAATTGGGGAGACATTATCCCCTACCATAATACCACAGCTTTTAGGGTTTTTGGCACTAATGTCAATACAAGGGTTCTGCCAAGGGAGGTGCTCCTTAGAATTGGATTTTTGGAAATCATGAGGTAGTTGGGGAGCGCTTAGGAACTACACTTTCCAGTTGAACAGAAGAAAGGTTCTTTCTTCCCTAAGTATATAACATTTTTGATTTTGTTATGGAAAAAGGAGGATGGATGGATTTGTACATATTACTTGGGCCTTATAGGCTAAGGATTGTACGCCCTAGGAATCATGATCCTGAGGGTTTTATCTCTCAAATCAAGGCGAAAAATTGGACAAGAATCTTTGTCCACAACTTCTACTTTCCCGAGGACATCATCAAGAATATTTTTGATTTGGAATTACAAGATGAGAGAAAGGCACTATACACTGCCTAATCTAAAATGGTAAAAAGTAAGAAGGAGAAAATACCTAGTTTTAATCCCATACCTAATGCTAAAGATGAGTTTAGTAGGGCAATGTATGCTATTTATAATTTTGAGAGCTTGGTTGCGGTTTTGAAAGATGAAAGGGCTGTGGAAGAAAGGGGAAAATCACAAACCATCGAAGAGTAACCTAAACTAAAGTTAGAGGAGAGGCCTACTTATCAGCCCCAGAAAAAGATAAGGGTTTTTTCTAGAAGAAAGGGAAGTAGGGCTAAAGATGTTGCTAAAAATATTGTACCATCTTCTTCAGGGTAGTCCGTACCAAATATTATTGATTTGGAATCTCCACCAAGTTTTTTAAAACAGGCTTGCCCACCATCACCAAAGAGGCAGAAGGTTGAAAGAGTATAGATTGTTGATTATGATGGTGATGAGGATGATGACATTATTATGACTCTAGATTAAATGCATCCCAAGATGCCATTAGACCCAGTTGACACTGCAACAGGTTTAGGTGTAGTCACTTTGAGGTTAGGAAAAGATGAAATCAAAGGAATAACAAGCAATGATGACTTAAAAATTGAAGCCAACAGAGAGTTCATGATGGATGACTCTTTTATTCAAACTGGTGCTTTTAAAGATTTTGTGTGGAGAGCACATATTGCATTATATGCTGAGAAGGTGGCACATGAGAGAAGTCTGTATCCAGAACTCCTAGAGAAGGTAATTCAAGCTAAGGTCAGGGAACAAATGAGAGACAAATTCAAAGAAATAACACCAGATCAGGGCCGGGCATTGGTGAAAAAAAGTGGAGTATTGCTACTTCCTAAATGGGATATCACTGATGTTGTGGTGTTTGACACAATAAGAAGGGCTAATAAGCCATTTCTTACTACTGAAGAGGAGGCTACATTGGCACTCAGAGAATCAACCCTTAGTGAGGAATGGGATGCTTTGGCAATCTGGTCCCTATCCACTAGCTCTAAAAAGCCAATTGTTGTAGAACCATCTGACTTCAGTGGGCAATTGGTTGTGAGGAGATTTGCTAACACACCGACATTGGAAGTTGTTGATATGGTCATGAATGTTGCCAAATTCACTAGAGCAACTATTGAAGATTTGACCAAGGACCGGGATACTTTGAGAGGCCAATATAATGACATTATTATTGAATATAATAAGAGTCAACAAATGGTAGCAGAGTTATAAACTGAATTGGCCTTATTGAGGAAAAAAATGCATACCATGAGGTCTCAAAAGCAAGCCAGTACTAGCCACATTGTTTCCGACCCACCAGTAGAGAATTCTCAACCCTTCTGCATAAGAAAAGTCTTCGGAAATTTTTCTATATAATATGGGACAATTTCTTATCGCTATTGAGAGGGCTACTAGCCTTGGAGGGGGACTTTCTAGGGAGAAACTAATTCGTCAGGTTGAATAATATAAGGAGATGGTAAAGAAAATATGGGATGCAGTAGGGAGAAGCAATTCATTGATAGTGGACATTGTTTTGAAACATTTAAACAAAAGGGTCTAGAGTAAGCTAAAAAATGTTCATGTAAATTATGTCTTAATGTTGCAAGCACTAAAAATGTTTCCAAGGGATAAACAATTGGCCATCCCATTGCTAAACAAATGGAGCCCTAGAATAGAGAAGTTGAAATTCATGGCAGTAGGGAAAAAATGACATGGTGATAAATATCCTACTATTATAGCATCATATCAATTGGTCAAGGGAATTGTTGAGCAGAAGTTTCAAGGATTTTCCACCCCTATGGAATCAAAGATTAAATTGTTGAAAGATTTGTATGATGGAAAGGATTTGACCCCATTGCCTCATATTTTACATATTCAGGATGAACTCAAACCCCTATAGGTTTGGAAGGAGCAAATGGACAATATAATGATGTCTCAAACACATGAGATATGCCAAAATTCTAACATCGGCATGCTAGAGAAAACATTGGAAAAGTTGTCTTTTGTTATAAGTTTCTTATAGAACTTTGATAAAAAAGCCACATCGATAATGGTAAAGTATGCTCCCTATCAAAACAAGGTTGATCAGATTGTGGCTTTCCAGTGGCCTTCCAAGGAGGAGTTTGAATTATGGAAAAAGGTGTTCACTGATGAATTGGAATTATGAATGTTATAGTCGAGAATTGCAACTTGGTAATGTATAATATAGGTCTGGCCTTATATATTATATTCTAAAATTGCATACTCCTTTTGAATCCAAGTACAAAGTGCTGAGGTGGAGTTAATACTATAATGGTTAAGCATGCCTTCGATGTATGGGGAGCAACCTTTGGAGCGATGTTTTCTTTCCTCCTTATCAACTAATGATGATTTTTGTCTTATGCTCTCCATTCATATAATAGAAGTGTAACTGAATCAGGAGTTAGTGGTCCAATCACAAATGGACATGTGTACTCTCCAACTTGAAGTTTGTTGGCTCCCTTGTTTTATAAAAGGGAATTCTGGGCCGAGAGAGTTGTCTATTGAAATATCCAAAATATGAGAAATAAGAGTCTAGTAATATAGAGAGTATGAATTGTAAGTCCAGGTTTTAAAAGTTTTGAGTTAGATTGGAGAAATTAGTTAATCATGGGGTTTTTGAGCATGTTTGTATCAAACTCATGAATATTTTGAGTTTATTTTCTCTCCTATTGTGTTATGTTACATGGATTATTAATGAAATATTGATCAAAGATTAATCTCATTGATTTTCATTTGTTCTTTACTGTGAATTATGTTTAACTATAGCTCTAGTTCAAAGGATTGGTTAGATGCTTTAGTTAACTAGTAAGTTCATGCAATATAACAAATAGCATTCATAAAGGAGTAATAAACTCAGGTATAGATATATGGGTTCTAATGCAATTCATAATAGATCATAAGTGTTCAAAATGAAATTTACCCTGTAGTTCAGTTTTCTCTTTTGACTTTGTGTGTTGGGCTATGGCACTTGAATTCTGATTACATTTTATTCTTGCATGTTCTGTGTTATGGCATCAGGATATTTTACTCAAACATTTCCTATCAATTTACTTTAGGTGGAGTTTGTGATTCTTTGTTAATTGGACATGAGTCTTTTTAGGAATAGCCAATTTCTTGAAGAATTTAATCCTTTAACATTAATTGGGGATCTATCTGTTGTTTAACTATGTGCAAATGAATTATTTAAATGTTGTATGTTAAGAGCACATGTTAGGGAATACCCTCCTAGATTTTACAGAGTCCGAAGTGTAGGAGAATTAGCATTATTCCTATTCTTGTTAAGTTGGCCATAATTTTCCTAGACTTTTATTATTGAATGTGGCAAGTTCTTAGAAGCTTCTAGGAAATCTGTGTGGGTTGTAGTAAAATGCGCCAACAGAATGGCATCTTTGCTAGGTAACTATCGAATGAAAGGTCCCTAGTGCAGAATTGGTTTTTTCAGAGTCATTTGTTATAATATACTTGGTTTACCTTGTGTTCCTAATTTGTTATATTCGGTGTGTGCGTCTAGTTTTCCTAAGTTCTTTGTTAGTGTGTCAGGCAATGTTCAAACTCTTGTCTAAAGTCATGAGTGCAAAAGCGAAGTGCAATCACTTTATAATTCCCAATATTTTGGGTGGCGACTCTGATATCTCAAACACAACTATTCATACAAAGTAAAAACAACAACATGCAAAGAAGAGTCCTCATACACCAAAGACCATGAAGAACACTAGTAACTATGCAAAAAAGAACCTGGATCTAATGCTAGAGCTCGAACCAGGACAGGACAAGAAATGGGTAAAAATAAATGATACCCCAAGTAAGTCTGTTTCATCTCCTATCATCTCTTCTCCTACTTTGAATGCCGAAATAAATAGTGCTTTTATTGGTGGATATTCCTCAGAAGTTGTTGTGTCTCAAATGGATCATGGTAGTTTTCCTTTTGAAATGGCTCAAGAAGCTGAAGCTGATATGTCCAAAGAGGAGGAACGATGGGGATTCTGGGAACAAGACAAGTAGTTCCCAAAAGCTGCAATACTTGGTACTATGTCTATTTTTACCGAACAAAATTTCAAACTACGAGGGACCTCTTTCAATGAGGAAACGCCTTTGTTTCAAGATGAAGAACAAGCAGAGCAACCTTACTATACTCCTGCTCCAAATGAGGTAGGAGATATCCTTGAGAATGAAATGGATATAGACAAGGATATGAAAACTTTAAGTGAAGAAGAAAAGAGGTTACATGGAGTAGAGGATAATAGGGATAGAATAAGAAGAGAGAATCTAGAGAGATTCTGAGCTAAGCAGTCTAAAAGGAATGCCCAGAAAAAGAAAGTTGAAAAGATGAGGGAAGAAGCAGCTAAGAGAAAAGCCTTTGAGGAAAAGGTGGCTAAAGTAGTTGTTGAAAAGTCTCGAGAAGTCTCTAAAGTAATAGTCTTTATTGGAACTTCTGCTACTCCTGATATACCCCTTCCATATCAGCCACCAAAACTTCAGATCCATTTGTTGGATCAAAGAAGACAACCTTTGTAGACCATGGGAAAGCTCATGTTGACCAACCTCAAAGAGTGCTTAGAATTTTCCAAATTATAGAATCCATCTTAATACTAGTGATGAAACAAATAATGAAATTAATCCTAGACCATTGGACTTTCCTTAAAACCTTGAGCTCCTAAAATTGCAACCAAAAAAAGATCAGCTGCAAGATGATCTCAAAAAAGCCGAAATAGAAGCTGCTAATGCCAAGATGGCAAGAAAGATAGCCTTCTTAAAGATATCTATACCCACTCCCCAAGCTTCTGCTTCAAGAAAGAGCGAGAATGAGTCGTTGAGCAAGAATTCTGAGAAGCAAATTCCTAAAGGTGGGGTTGGTGGTAACCAAGGTGGTGGTGGTGGAGGTGGTCAAAAAACCTTCAGCTCTTACTCTAAGGATGAAGAGGGAAGCACTGGAAAGGATAAACAACAAGGTAGTGGTGACAAGGGTAAACAAGGGGATGATGAGAAAGATATTGAGCACCACAACACCCCAAGAAGTGGACATGGTGGAGGAGCACACCAAATTGATAGATATAGACAATTGTGTTTTGGCAATATTCAAGAAGACTGTTTGTGCTTTATGTCAGGTTCTAGGAGTTAGCTTAAAGAAAACCATGCCTACCAATATTATGTATATGGATGTAAATATCCAACACCCGGGTTTTAATGTAGTATATGATTTTTCCACTTATTTGATAGAGAAGATGCACAAGGGTCTATTTTCCCTAAAGGAGGGGAAGATTTGGATTGGATTCATATGGTATTCCTTGTTAATACACATGTTTCTGTATAGGGGTCAGGCTGTGTTCAAAAAATATATGGAATTAAAGAAGAATGAATGAAACATTGAAATGCTTATCCAATATTGGACTAGGATTCTTCACATGCATGACAAGAAGTTTGATTATGTAACTTTCCGTAATGTCTTGGATCTAAATTAAGGAAGGCTTTGGTTCGTGACCCCCCAAGGATCCCAAAAGAAATTCATGACTACTTGAGGCCAATGGAGAGAAGGCATGAATTGAACATAATGCACAATTGGGGAGACATTATCCCCTATCATAATACCACCATTTTTACGGTTTTTGGCACTAATATCAATCCAAGGGTTTTTCCAAGGGAGGTGCCCCTTAGAATTGGATTTTTGGAAATCTTGAGGCAGTTGGGGGGTGCCCTGGAACTACACTTTCTAGTTGAATAGAAGAAAGGTTCTTTCTTCCCTGAGTATGTAGCATTTTCCAATTTTGTTGAGGCGAAAGGAGGATGGAAGGATTTGCACATATTACTTGGGCCTTATAGGCTAAGGACTGTGTGCCCCAGGAATCATGATCGTGAGGGTTTTATCTCTCAAATGAAGGCCAAACATCGGACAGGAACCTTTGTCCACAACTTCTACTTTCCTGAGGACATCGTCAGGAATATTTTTGATTTGGAATTACAAGATGAGAGAAGGGCACTATACGTTGCCTACTCTAAAATGGTAAAATGTAAGCAAGAGAAAATGCCTGGATTTCATCCCATACCTAATAATAAAGATAAGTTTAGCAGGGCAATGCATGCTATTGATAATTTTGAGAGCTTGGTTGGGTTTTTGAAAGATGAAAGGGTTGTGGAAGAAAGGGGAAAATCACAAACCATCGAGGAGTATCCTGAAGTAAAGTTAGAGGAGAGGTCTACTTACCAGCCCCAAAAGAAGATAAGGGTTTTTTCTAGAAGAAAGGGAAGTAGGGCTGAAGATGTTGCTAAAAATATTGCACCATCTTCTTCAGGGTAGTCGGTACCAAATATTATTAATTTGGAATCTCCTCCAAGTTTTTCAAAATAGGCATGCCCACCATCACCAAAGAGGCAAAAAGTTGAAAGAGTAAATATTGTTGATTGTGATGGTGATGAGGATAATGACATTATTGTGACTCTGGATGAAATATATCCTAAGATTCCATTGGACCTAGTTGACACTACAACAGGTTCAGGTGCAGTCAGTTTGAGGTTAGGAAAATATGAAATCAAAGGAATAACAAGCAATGATGAATTAAAAATAGAAGCCTGCAAAGAGTTCATGATGGATGACTCTTTTATTCAACCTGGTGCTTTTAAAGATTTTGTGTGGAGAGCACATACTGCATTAGATGTTGAGAAGGTGGCACATGAGAGAAGTCTGCATCCAGAACTCCTAGAGAAGGTAATTCAAGCTAAGGTCAGGGAACAAATGAGAGACAAATTCAAAGAAATAACACCAGAGCAAGGTCGGGCATTGGTAAAAAAAGTGGAGTATTGGTACTTCCTGAATGGAATATATCTGATGTTGTGGTGTTTGAAACAATAAGGGCTAATAAGCCACTTCTTGCTATTGAAGAGGAGGCTGCATTGGCACTCAGAGGATCAACCTTTAGTGAGGAATGGGATGCTTTGGCAATTTGGTCCCTGTCCACTAGCTCTAAAAAGCCAATTGTTTCAGAATTGTCTAACTTTAGTGGTCACTTGGTTGTGAGGAGAGTTGCTGGCACCCCAACATTGGAAGCTGTTGATATGGTCATGAATGTTGCCAAATTCACTAGAGCAACTATTGAATATTTGTCCAAGGATCGGGATACTCTGAGAGGCCAATATAATGACATTATTATTAAATATAATAAGAGTCAACAAACGGTAGCAGAGTTAGAAGCTGAATTGGATTTATTGAGGCATCAAATGGATACCATGAGGTCTCAAAAGCAAGCTAGTTCTAGCCACACTATTTCCAACCCACTAGTAGAGCAGTCTCAACCTCTTGCACAAGCACAATCTTTGGCTATTGTTCCATATAATATGGGACAAGTGCCTATCGCTATTGAGAGGGCTACTAGCCTTGGAGGGGGAATTTCTAGGGAGAAAATGATTCGTCAGGTTGAATAATATAAGGAGATGGTAAAGAAAATCTGAGATGTAGCAGGGAGAAGCAATTCATTGATAGTGGACACTGTTTTGAAACATTTAAAAAAAAGGGTCTAGAGTAAGCTAAATAGTGTTCATGCAAATTATGTCCTAATATTGCAAGCACTAAAAATGTTTCCAAGGGATAAACAATTGGCCATCCCATTGCTAAACAAATGGATCCCTCAAATAGAGAAATTGAAATTCATGGCAGTAGGGGCAAAACAACATGGTGATAAATATCCAACTGTGATAGAAACATATCAATTGGTCAAGGGAGTTGTTGAGCAGAATTTTTAGGGATTTGTTGCCCCTATGGAATCCAAGATTAAATTCCTGAAAGATGTGTATGATGGAAAGTACCTGGCCCCATTACCTCATATTTTATATAGTCAGGATGAAGTCAAACCCCTCCAGGTTTGGAAGGAGCAAATGAACAATATAATGATGTCTCAAACACATGAGATATGCAAACATGTTGACATCTGCATGCTAGAGAATACATTGGAAAATTTGTCTTTTGTTATAAGTTTCTTAAAGAAATTTGATAAAAAGGCCACATCAATAATGGTATAGTATGCTCCCTATCAAAACAAGGTTGATCAGGTTGTGGCTTTCCAGTGGCCTTCCGAGGAGGAGTTTGAATTATGGAAAAAAGAGTTCACAGATGAAATGGAATTATGAATTTTATAGTCAAGATTTGCAACTTGGTCATGTATAATATAGTTCTGGCCTTACATATTATATTCTAAAATTGCATTCTCCTTTTGACTCCAAGTACTTGGTGCTGAGGTGGAGTTAATACTATAACGGTTAAGCATTCCTTTGATGTATGGGGAGCAACCTTCGGAGTGATGTTTTATTTCCTCCTTATCAACTAATGATGTTTTTTGTCTTATTTTCTCCACTCGCATAATAGAATTGTAACTGAATCAGAAGTTAGTGGTCTAATCACAGATGGACATGTGTACTCTCCTCCCTGAAGCTTGTTAGCTCCCTTATTTTATAAAAGGGAATTCTGGGCCGAGAGAGTGGTCTATTGAAATATCCAAAATATGAGAAATAAGAGTTTAGTAATATAGAGAGTATGAATTGTAAGTCCAAGTTTTAAAAGTTTTGAGTCAAATTAGAGAACTTAGTTAATCATGGGGTTTTTGAGCTTGGGAACTATCAAATGAAAGGTCTCTAGTGCAGAAATTGTTTTTTAGGAGTCATTTGTTATAATATACTTGGTTTACATTATGTGCCTAATTTTTCATATTCGGTGTATGCATCTAGTTTTCCTAAGTTCTGTGTCAGTGTGTCAGGTAATTTTCAAACTCTTGTCTAAAGTCACGAGTGCAAATGTAAAGTGCAATCACTTCATAATTCCCAATATTTTGGGTGGCAACTCTGATATCTCGAACACAACTATTCATGCAAAGTACAAACACCAACGTGTAAAGAAGAGTCCTCGTACACCAAAGACCATGAAGAAGACTAGAAACTATGCAAAAAAGATCCCAGAGCCAATGCTAGAGCTCGAACCAGGACAGGACAAGAAATTTTTAAAAATAAATGATACCCCAAGTAAGTCTATTTCATCTCCGGTCGTCTCTTCTCCTATTTTGAAAGCCAAAATAAATAGTGCTTTTATTGGTTGATATTCCTCAGAAGTTGTTCTGTCTCAAATGGATCATGGTAGTTTTCCTTTTGAAATGGCTTAAGAAGTTAAAGCTGATATGTCCAAAGAGGATGAACGATCAGGATTCTGGGAATAGGACAAGCAGTTCCCAAAAGCTAAAACACCTGGTACTATGTCTATTTTTACCAAACAAAATTTCAAACCACGAGCGACCTCTTTGAATGAGGAAACACCTTTGTTTCAAGATGAAGAACAAGCAGAGCAACCTTACTATACTCCTACTCCAAATGAGGTAGGAGACATCCTTGAGAATGAAATGGATATAGACAAGGAGATCCAAAAATTTAATTGAAGAAGAAAAGAGGTTGCATGAAGTAGAGGATAATAGGGATAAAATAAGAAGAGAGAATCTAGAGAGATTCTGAGCTAAGCAGTCCGAAAGGAATGCCTAGAAAAAGAAAGTTAAAAAGATGAGGGAAGAAGCAGCTAAGAGAAAAACCTTTAAGGAAAAGGTGGCTAAAGCAGTTGTTGATAAGGCTCGAGAAGTCTCTAAAGTAATAGTCTCTATTGGAACTTCTACTACTCCCACATATACCCCTTCCATATCAGCCACCAAAACTTCAGATCCATTTGCTAGATCTAAGAACACAACCTTTGTAGACCATGGGAAATCTCATGTTCACCAACCTGAAAAAAGTGCTTACAATTTTCCAAATTATAGAAGCCATCTTAATACTAGTGATGAAACAAATAAAGAAATTAATCCTAGACCATCAGATTTTCCTCAAAATCCAGAGCTCCTAAGATTGCAACTAATAAATGATCAATTGCAGGCTGATCTGAGAAAAACCAAAATAGAAGTTGCTAATGCCGAGATGGCAAGAAAGATAGCCTTCTTAAATATATCTATACCCACTCCCCAAGCATCTGGTTTAGGAAAGAGAGAGAATGAGTCATTGAGCAAGAATTCTGAGAAGCAAATTCCTAAAGGTGGGGGTGGTGGTGGAGGTGGTCATAAAACCTTTAGCTCTTACACTGAGGATGAAGAGGGAAGCACTGGAAAGGATAAACAACAAGGTATTTGTGGCAAGGGTAAACATGGGGATGATAAGAAAGATATTGAGCAACACAACACCATGAGAAGTGGACGTGGTGGAGGAGCACCCCAAATTGATAGATACAAACAATTTTTTTTTGGCAATATTCGAGGATATCCTAATCTAGTTCCAAATAATGCATGAAAGAATCTCCCAAAATTCACTGGTAATAATTCTTTTAGTGGGGAAGACCATTTGAAAGCTTTTCAAGGCTTTTTTGAAGACTTTGAAATATGGGATGATGATGTAGCAATGAAATACTTTATGCAGTCACTAGTTGAAGATGCTAGGGATTGGTATAGAGGGTTACGTGATGCTAGTATTGACTCTGGGGATGCTTTTTGCAGAGTTTTTAGGGAACATTACAGGGATCAGACTGACCCTAGATTTAAATTAGATGATTTTAATAACATTATCAAGGGGCATAATGAACTGGTTACTGAGTTTAATGCTCATTTCCAAAAGGCTACGACAAGAGTTCCTGCGTATTTGAGGGAAAATGAGAGTGCATGTTTAGTTGTGTATTGTAATGCTTATGATGGTAAAATGTGTTATTTATTAAGAGATAAAGATCCTCAAAATTTGAGGCAAGCATATAAGATGGCGGTGAACATTGAAAATAATAGATGAGCTTCTGGTAAAGTAGGGAGAAGGGAAGATCCTAAAATTTTTAAAGGTACCAAGAATAAGACTGAAAAGGTTGCTAAACCTACTGCTGCCGATGAAAATATAGATCAAATCCTTACCCTACTGCAGAAACAAGTAAAAAATGACAAGCCTCATTTTTAAAGAAATGATAGGCCTCCCAGGCTATAGGATTATCCCTATAATACCAATTGCAATAATGGAAAACCTCTACAAGGAAACCACAAAAACAATCAAATTTTTCCTGATCCTTTACAAAAGCATTCTTTGAATGCCACAAAAATTTACCTTGGTGAAAAGTATGTGGAATGCCTCACTCTTCACAATAGTGTGCAGTAGCACAAAATATAGTAGAATCTCAGGATGATCAAGGAGATGCACAGCCTCCCAAGGATCAGGATACAATGACAAATGTATTACTAGGACCAGTTGATCTAGCCTATGATGATTATACCTCAGATGATGAGCCTTGTGTCATGGATGTTGATGTTCAGAGACAACATAATGATGTACACCATCAACAAGTGTTCCCGAATGAAGGAGACAATGATGACTTTTTTCTGAATGAACTGGAAGTGGATAACACTATTTTAAGAAGACCTTCTGATGAAGAAATTTAAAAATACAATGTTTCCTTAGTTGCAAGGGCAAGGAATAACATACAATTGAGAAACATAACTATTCTAGGTGATTCAGGTAAGCCTTGCAGCTTGTTCATAAAAGAAAAGGATGTAACTAGAACAAATGTCAATTTGGAGGCTAAGAATGTCATTTCAAAGCCTAAGGAAATAAGGGAGCCCTAGATATGGGCAAAGAAAGTTGATACAACCAAGAAAAAGAATGAAGCTATACCCCAAAATATCAAGGACAACAAGGAGCACTCCTCTAATGATGAAATTCTCAAAGAAAAGGAAAAGGTAATTTGTGAAATCACAAATTTTCCTGAATTACCAAAGTACACTTCAATAGATATGTTTCAA
The DNA here is from genome assembly GCA_007115665.2 of Sequoiadendron giganteum. Lineage (NCBI taxonomy): Eukaryota > Viridiplantae > Streptophyta > Pinopsida > Cupressales > Cupressaceae > Sequoiadendron > Sequoiadendron giganteum. The sequence goes on along the minus strand of CM021110.1, from coordinate 366,110,451 downwards.
GTACTTTCACAAGTTAGGGTTATTGTTCCTTGGAAATGATGTGTATATATGAACATAAGGATAAGACTGTTGCACTTATTAATAGTATTCCTACAAGTGGAAAAATTAAAGTGTTTTTTGATCAAGTGAAATCAAAAGAGGATCAAGAAAAGCAAAAAAGTGTGGAAGAAAATATTACAGAAAGTCCCCAAATATATTTAGGTACCACTATTACTGCTAATCCCAACTATGTCAATCCTTTTTTCTTAAGTCTGATTATTGATGGGAAAATGTTGAGAAATTGCATGATTGATTCAGGAGCATCTAACAATGTAATGCCAATAAAGATAATGCATGCAATGGGACTAAAAGTGTAAAATACATATGGTAAGTGCTACGCAATGGATTCTTAGGAAGTACTTGTTATAGGTATTATAAATAATGTTCCATATAGACTAGCAACATTTCCTGAGAAAGAGTTACATATGAGTTTTACTGTGGTGGATATTCCACCTACTTATGGCATGTTGTTATCTTGGCCTTGGAGTGCTTCGATGGAGGGAAGCATACAATGTGATTTGTCTTTTGCTACATTTTCTATTGAACAGAAATATGTTAAGGTAGACAGGCAGAAGAGATCCCCTCACATGATTAAAAATGTTGAAGAATCATCATAACCCATTAGAATTAACTTTGTGGAAATTGATCTAGAAAATTTCTCAGTTGAGGAAGATAAAACAGAAGAAATCCAATTTGCACCTATTGAAAAGGAAGTACCAAAGATGCCAGCAGATGGTGATTTATGGATAATGCATTTTGATGGAGCTTGTTCCAAGGATGGCTCAGGAGAAGGAATTTTCTTTATTCCCCACAAGGTAAAACATTTAAATACTCTTTCTTGTTGCAATTTTCTTGTACCAACAATGTTATTGAGTATGAGGCTCTCATACTTGGTCTAAAGATAGCTTCAAAGCATGGTATTGAAGAATTAAAAGTTTTGGGAGATCCTGAGTTAGTTGTGTGCCATATTAGATCCCGCTTTTCAGCTAAAGATAAAAGATAGGCAATAAAAAAATGCAGTATGGGATACTATTGAGGGATTTAGTGCTTTTGGTATAGAATGGATTGAAAGAGGATAAAATGCTAAAGCTAACTTGTTAGCAAATATAGCTGTCAAACTAGATGATGTCACTTTTGGTGGCATCTCACAAATAGAAGTACAGACCAGGCCTACAATACCTGATAATATCTGTAACTGGCAAGTGTTTGATGATGACACAAACATACTAAAATTCTTACATTGTGTGGATCAGTATGAGAGCCAAGAAATTGATTTTGGCTCATTTGTAATAGAAATTGATGGAAATGAAACCCTATTTGGGAATGAAGTGATTCAGCTCAAAACCAACACCATCCCTAGGGTTCTTGTTGCACTTGAAAGGGTATTTGATGGCCCTGATATGTCAAATACTAAGAAAACACCATCTCATAAGGATGATCTAGAAGAAGTAAACGTAGGAACATAAAGTGCTCCTAAGAATTTTTATGTTAGAAAGAGAATGAAGCCACATGTTAGAAACATACTGATTACCCTGCTTAGGAAATATAGACATGTTTTTGCTTGGCCCTATGAAGACCTTAAAGCATATAGGGAGGACTTATTCCAACATGAGATCCCATTGAATCCTGATATGAAGCCTTAAAGGAAAAAACAGAGACCAATTAACTCTACCCTACAACCCAAAATACAGGAAGAAGTTGCTAAGCTAAGGGAGGCAGGAATCATCAAACCAATTAGACACTCATCTTGGGTCTCTAACTTGGTACTTGTTAGAAAGAAAATTGGAGATATCAGGTTATTTGTTGATTTTAGAAAATTGAATGTTGCTTCTTTAAAAGATAATTAACCATTGCCTAATATGGAGGGTATGTTACAAAAGGTTACAAGATGTGAATTGTTATCTATGATGGATGGATTCTCTGGGTACAACCAAGTAATGGTTAAAGGGTCTGAGCAATTCAAGACTAGTTTCACCACACCATGGGGAACATATGTGTATGTAAGAATTCCATTTGGATTAATAAATGTTGGAGCAACTTTTCAGAGGGCTATGGATCTAGCCTTTGCTGATTTCATTGATTTGTTCCTTGCCATTTATCAAGATGATCTTACTGCCCATAGAAAGAGTGAGGAGGATCATTGTCCTCACTTAGAGAAATTTTTTATCAGAGCTCTGGAATATGGGATATCTGTAAATCTTAGGAAGTGTGCCTTTGGGGTAAAAGAAGGAAAATTGTCAGGACATCTAGTTTCAAAAGATGGGGTGTAGATTGATCGAGAAAGGATTAGTGCTATTGATAGAATTACGCAGCCAAGAAATGTAAAAGTCATCCAATATTTCTTTGGATAGATAAATTTTCTAAGAAGATTTGTCCCAAATTTTGCTGAGATTGTCCGCCCAATATCAAAGATGTTGAGGAAGGGAGAAAAGATAATATGGACAGGAGAACCATCCAAGGCTTTCTAGTCTATCAAAGATGTAATTAAGCAGGCCCCTATCCTCAAGTCACTGGATTATTCAAAACGATTCCAGTTTACTTTTGCCTCTTTTCACACTATAGCTGGTGTGTTGTTGTAGAAAAAAAATGATGGCTTTGAGCAGCCAATTGCATTCTTCAGTAAATCATTTTAGGCTATAGAATTAAAATATGACATATCTGAAAAGTAGGCATATGCCCTGGTAAAGCCAGTTAAGAACTTCAAACCTTATCTAATGGGAGCAACTGTTGTGGCATATGTACCAACGATAGCAGTTAAAGATATTTTCACCCAACAAGAGACTACAGGAAGAAAATGCAGATGGATAAATAGAATCCAAGAGTTTAACATTGACATACAAATTACCAAGCTTGTAAGAGGTCAGGGTCCAGCTAAATTAATGGCTGAGGCAAATCTGGAGGTAAATCAAATAAATCAGATAGAGCAACAGAACATTGCATCTATTTGTGATATGCAAACTTGTGGTTGGTACATGAGGATTGTTGAGTATTTATAGATGATGTAATGCCCTAAAGATATGCCCCTTACTGAGAAAAGAACTCTCAAAATGCAAAAAATTAGATATGTCATTATTGAGGGTGAGCTCTGGTGGAGGAACTTTGAAGGTATTATACTCAGATGTGTGGATGGAGACCAAGCTAAAGATTTACTAATAGAAATGCATAAAGTAGCTTGTGGAGGCCATTATATGGCTAAGACAATGGCTCATAAAATTCTAAGAGCAGGATACTGGTGGCCTACTGTGTTCAAGGATCCCCATAGATATGTTAAAAAATGTGATGCCTGTCAGAGGTTTGCTGGAAAGTTAAAGTTTTTTGGCAATTTTCCATTAAGACCAGTGTTTGTTTCAACTCCTTTCAAGCAATGGGGTATTGACTTCATAGGGGAGATATCTGAGAAATCCAGTGGAGGACATGCATGGATATTGGTGGCAACTGATTACTTTACTAAATGGATTGAAGAAATCCCATCCAGAAGGGTCACAAGTAAAGTTGTTGTTGAATTTTTGACTGAAAATATTTTGAGCCATTTTGGGGTACCTGAAAGAATTATTTCAGACAATGCTATGTGTTTCAGATCTAAAGAGTTTGTTAGTTTTTCTGATCAATATGGTATGATTGTTTCATATTCTTCCCCTTATCATCCCCAAGGGAATGGATAGGCAGAGTCTAGTACTAAGAGGTTGATGAAGATCATCAAACACATGATTGAGAAGAACAAAAGGGCTTGGGATTCAAAATTAAAATTGGCACTGTGGGCTGATAGTACAACTGTCAAGAAGGATATTGGTCATTCACCTTTTAACCTAGTCTATGGGATGGAAGCACGTATCCCACAAAACAACCTGATAAAGATGTATGAATTTGTCCAAGAATATGATGATGATATATGTGATGAGATGCAACATAGAATGGATGAAGTAGGTCAATTGGATTAAACTAGAAGAGAAGCTCATAAGATAAATGGAAAATTACAACTTCAGGTAAAGAATCTTTATAAAAAAAGGGGAGTTGAGAGAAAAATTGATATTGGAGCAATGGTGTTGCTCTGCAATGCAAGATCAGAAGATAAGGGCAAACATGGAAAATTTGATCCCCTTTGGCTAGGCCCATATATAATTATGGATACACATGAAGAAGACTCATATTTTTTATAGTCACTTGCGGGTGAAGTTCTAGAACTACCAGTACATTGACAGTTCTTGAAATACTACTTCTCTTGAAGTAGCTCTTTTTCCATGTACATTGTACAATCCTATAAGTAGTGTATATAGTTGTGTTTCTTTCTATTTTTTTCTTTTTGTCACCTTGTCTTGTCCGGACAGGTCCTTGGTTTTTGGTTCTCCCTATACCTAGTCTATGTAACCATAGATTTTGGAATCTTGCTATGCCCAAAGGGGGCATACATCTCCACTCGGAGCCACTGGTGGAGATTTTAATTATTTCCCCTTGTAGGTATGTTTTGTTCTCGGCTCTGAGTGGTTGGGTCATCAGTTTTCTTTTCGAGTGTTGACTTGTTATTGACGATGGTTAGTCACTTAAGTGGTCTTTTATCCCTTTTTGGTCGTGACTTTACCGGTCCCATTTACTTGTCATTTCGGTCTTTTGCATCATGACTGCATTATATTTTCATAGTGTCGAGCTATTGAATTATTTTAGATTAAACCTCTAAAAAATATTTTTGACCTTGAGGGTCATTTCCTTGTCCACCTAGTCGGTCCCTTTCTTTATGAATAACCTTTTGCATGAGCAGATTGAGCGGCCGTCAGATGAAGTGATTTTAATCTTGATCGTTGCTCGTAGACCTCACAAGGTTTCTACTAACGTCATAGATATGGTGCGAGAAGTGCAAGATACTACCATCTATCACGTTTGATGGTGGGGACTAGTTTTTCTCATTGACCGATGATGGCGGTTAATGTCAACAAATTTTTTCGTACCGATGCATCGTGGTAGTTCCTCGCTGACCTCGCACAATTAAAACTACAATTTTAATAATGCTACGAGGTGTGCGATTTGGTGATGCATGGAATCCGATGATGTGCGCTGGTAACAAAGGTGGGGCCCATTCCATGCTGATGTGGTGCCCGATAGGTGAATATCTTGTCTGTTTGGTAATTGGAGTGTGGACGTGGCATTTTCAAACTATTTTGAGTAAATTTGAGCCGTTCTGCTAGCCAACATTATGTTTGATCGATGACTTGTATTTAAAATCAACTGGTATTATACTATAGCTGTTTTATATCGTGCGAGTGAATAGTAATGGCCGAGTTCGACTTTGCCTGCATAATTAAATGCTAAAATTTGTGAATTACTATTTTCGTGTTGTATCTCTACATTGAGGAAGAATTGTTTGGTATTGAGTGAAGCAAGTTGTTGTTACGATTTCTCCATTTCGCTGCCCTGGATGTTCTACGAGTGAAACTGTAAGTAGCACGTATGCCATTTCTTGTAAATTCAGAAGATTTTATGGTTGCTTGCTGGGCAGTTCATGATTGTTTCATGTTTTATTCTTGAAGAATTGTTTGAATAGATTCGCTTTTAGAGTTTGTCTAGATAATTTTTGGGGGTTTTTGAATATTGAAGAATTTTATGTTAAGACAATAGAAATAAAATTGTAATTGCTTGCCATCTGAAAATAAGCAAATCCTAGCTCAAATTATCATTTTTCTGAGTATAAATGGCTCCCAAGGCCAGAAGTTTTGGTTTTGAAACCATTGCTAGGTCTTTATCCCAAGATATTATTGATATGTTACAGCCCTCTACTAACAAGAAGTAGGAGGGAAAGGTTTTGTGCTATGGGCCTTTACTCTTGGAAGGGTTGACAGACAAGCAGTATGCAATTCAAGATGTCGAGCTGCCATACACTAGGTGGCAATTGTTCTCCAGCTGGTTCAGGAACATGAATTTTTCCGTCCCTTTGTGTAATCCATGGAGGTTAGACTTGTGTAAATTGGTGGTGCCTAATGTTTATATGGATGTAGATATTTTAAAGGACATTGCTGCTAGATATGACCCTATGGCCCGAATTGTTAGAACACATGCTGGTGTGCAGATGATTAAGATAACGAGAGAAGAAATTGCAAAGATTTTCAAATTGCACGAATGGAGTCAGGATATGGTTCCTATCGACTTTGAGGTTTTTAGACAAGAGTATAGAAATACTAGGGGTTTGTTTAGAAAATCCCTTTTGATACCTCATTTGGATGTCTCCAGAAAAAGAAACAATCAGAAGAAGGTAGTGATTGGCAGGAATGAGCCTGAACCTTTTCCTATGGACTATTTCTCTAGTTATTTTAAGAAAACTATTTGTGTTTTATGTCAAGTTCTGGGAGTCAGCTTAAAGAAAAGCATGCCTATCGATATTATATATATGATTGTAAATCTCTAGCACCCAGGTTTTAATGTAGTATATGATTTTTGGACTTATTTGGCAAAGAAGATGCACATAGGTCTGGTAGCCCTGAAGGAGGGGAAGAATTGGGTTGGATTCAGATGGTATTCCTTGTTAATCCACATGTTTTTGTATAAGGGTTAGGTTGTGTTCAAAAAAGATATGGAATTAAAGAAGGAAGGAAACATTGAAATGCCTGTCCAATATTGGACTAGGATTCTTCACATGCATGATCATAAGTTTGATTATGTAACTTTCCATAATGTCTTTGGATCTAAATTAAGGATGGCTCTGATTCGTGACCCCCCAAGGATCCCAAAAGAAATTCCTGACTTCTTGAGGCCAATGGAGAGAAGGCCTGAATTGAACATAACGCACAATTGGGGAGACATTATCCCCTATCATAATACCACAATTTTTAGGGTTTTTGGAACTAATTTCAATCCAAGGGTTCTCCAAAGGGAGGTTCCCCTTAGAATTGGATTTTTGGAAATCGTGAGGCAGTTGGGGGGGGCTCAGGAACTACACTTGCCAGTTGAACAGAAGAAAGGTTCTTTCTTCCCTGAGAATACAACATTTGCCGATTTTGTTATGGAAAAAGGAGGATGGAAGGATTTTCACATATTACTTGGGCCTTATAGGCTAAGGACTAAGCGCCCCAGGAATCATGATCATGAGGGTTTTATCTCTCAAATGAAGGACATCATCAGGAGTATTTTTGATCTGGCATTACAATATGAGAGAAAGGAACTATACATTGCCTACTCTAAAATGGTAAAAAGTAAGCGAGAGAAAATACTTGGTTTTAATCCCATACCTAATGCTAAAGATGAGTTTAGTAGGGCAATGTATGATATTGATAATTTTGTGACCTTGGTTGGGGTTTTTAAAGATGAAAGGGTTGTGGAAGGAAGGGGAAAATCACAAACCATCGAGGAGTACCCTGAAGTAAAGCTAGAGGAGAGGCCTATTCATCAACCCCAAAAGAAGATAAGCAGTTTTTCTAGAAGAAAGGGAAGTAGGGATGAAGATGTTGCTAAAAATATTGCACCATCTTCGTCAGGGCAGTCAGTACCAAATATTATTGATTTGGAATCTCCTCCATGTTTTTCAGAATAGGCATGCCCACCATCACAAAAGAGGCAGAAGGTTGAAAGAGTAAAGATTGTTGATTGTGATGGTGATGAGGATGATGACATTATTTTGACTCCAGATCAAATGCATCATGAGATGCCATTGGACCTAGTTGACACTGCAACAGGTTCAGGCATATAGTCACTTTGAGGTTATCAAAGGATGAAATCAAAGGAATAATAAGCAATGATGTATTAAGAATAGAAGTTTGTAGAGAGTTCATGATCGATGACTCTTTTATTCAAACTGGTGCTTTTAAAGATTGTGTGGAGAGCACATACTACATTATATGCTGAGAAGGTGGCACATGAGAGAAGTTTGCATCCAGAACTCCTAGAGAAGGTAATTCAAGTTAAGGTCAGGGAATAAATGAGAGACAAATTCAAAGAAATAACACCAGAACAGGGTCAGGCATTGGTAAAAAAAAGTGGAGTATTGCTCCTTCCTGAATGGGATATCGTTGATGCTGTGGTGTTTGACACAATAATAAGGGCTAATAAGCCACTTCTTGCTACTAAAGAGGAGGCTACATTGGAACTCAGAGGATCCAACTTTAGTGAGGAATGTGATGCTTTGGCAATCTGGTCCCTATCCACTAGCTCTAAAAATCCAATTGTTGCAGAACTGTCTAACTTCAGTGGTCACTTGGTTGTGAGGAGAGTTGCTAACACCCCAACATTAGAAGCTGTCGATATGGTCGCGAATGTTGCCAAATTCACTAGAGCAACTATTGAAGATTTGACCAAGTACCGAGATACTTTGAGAGGCCAATATAATGACATTATTATTGAATATAATAAGAGTCAACAAAAGGTAGCAAAGTTAGAAACAAAATTAGATTTATTGAGGCAAAAAATGGATACCATGAGGTCTCAAAAGCAAGCCAGTTCTAGCCACACTAGTTTGTAGAGCAGTCTCAACCTCCTGCACGAGCACAGTGTTTGGCTATTGTTCCATATAATATGGGACAAGTTCCTATCGGTATTGAGAGGGCTACTAGCCTTGGAGGGGGACTTTCTAGGGAGAAACTGATTCGTCAGGTTGAAGAATATAAGGAGATGGTAAAGAAAATCCGGGATGCAGTAGGGAGAAGCAATCCAATGATAGTGGATACTGTTTTGAAACATTTAAACAAAAGGGTCCAGAGTAAGCTAAACAATGTTCATGCAAATTATGTTCTAATGTTGCAAGCACTAAAAATGTTTCCAAGGGATAAAGAATTGGCCATCCGATTGCTAAACAAATGGAGCCCTAGAATGGAGAAGTTGAAATTGATGGAAATAGGGGAAAAACAACATGGTGATAAATATCCTACTGTTATAGCAACCTATCAATTGGTCAAGAGAATTTTTGAGCAGAAGTTTTAGGGATTTTCTGCCCCTATGGAAACCAACATTAAATTGTTGAAAGATGTGTATGGTGGAAAGGACTTGACCCCATTACCTCATATTTTACATATTTGGGATGAATTCAAACCCCTGGAAGTTTGGAAGGAGCAAATGAACAATATAATGATGTCTCAAACACATGAGATATGCAAAAATGCTGACATCTGCATGCTAGAGAATACATTGGAAAAGTTGTCTTTTGTTATAAGTTTCTTAGAGAACTTTGATAAAAAGGCCACATCGATAATGGTAAATTATGCTCCCTATCGAAACAAGGTTGATCAAGTTGTGGCTTTCCAATGGCCTTCGGAGGAGGAGCTTGAATTATGGAAAAAGGTGTTCACTGATGAACTGGAATTATGAATGTTATAGTCGAGAATTCAATACAGGTCTGGCCTTAGATATTATATTCTAAAATTTCATTCTGCTTTTGACTCCAAGTACAGGGTGCTGAGGTGGAGTTAATACTATAATAGTTAAGCACGCCTTCGTTATATTGGGAGCAACCTTTGGAGTGATGTTTTCTTTCATCCTTATCAACTAATGATGATTTTTGTCTAATGCTCTCCACTCGCATAATATAATTTTAACTAAATTAGGAGTTAGTGGTCCAATCACAAATGGACATGTGTACTCTTTGACCTGAAGCTTGTTGGCTCCCTTGTTTTATAAAAGGGAATTCTGGGCCGAGAGAGTGGTCTGTTGAAATATCCAAAATATGAGAAATAAGAGTCTAGTAATATAGAGAGTATGAATTGTAAGTCCAAGTTTTAAATTTTTTGAGTTAGATTGGAGAACTTATTTAATCATGGGGTTTTTTAGCATGTTTGTATCAGAATCGTGAATATTTGGAGTTTATTTTTTCTCCTATTGTGTTATGTTACATGGATTATTAATGAAATATCGATCAAAGATGATTTTCATTGATTTTCATTTGTTCTTTGCTATGAATTATGTTTAACTATAGCTCTGGTTCAAAGGATCAGTTAAATGCTTCAGTTAACTAGTAAGTTCATGCAATATAAAAAATAGGATTCATAAAGGAGTAATAAACTCAGGTATAGATATATGGGTTGTAATGCAATTCATAACAGATCATAAGTGTTCAAAATGAATTTTACCCTATAGTTCAGTTTTCTCTTTTGACTCTGTGCGTTGGGATATGGAATTGGAATTCTGATTACATTTTATTCTCACATGTTTTCTATTATGGCATCAGGATATTTTACTCAAACATTTCTTATCGATTTACTTTATATGGATTTTGCGATTCTTTGTTAATTGGACATGAGCCTTTTTAAGGAATAACCAATTTCTTGAAGGATTTCATCCTTTAACATTAATTGGGGGTCTATCTATTGCTTACCTGTGTGCAAATTAATTGTTTAAATGTTGTATGTTAAGAGCACATGTTAGGGAATACCCTCTTGGATTTTACGGAGTCCAAAGTGTAGGAGAATTAGCCTTATTTCTATTCTCGTTAAGTTGGCTATACTTTTCCTGGACTTTTATTATTGAATGTGGCAAGTTCATAGAAGCTTCTAGGAAATCCATGTGGGTTGCAGTCAAAAGCGCCAACAGTAGCCTCATTTAGGATTATTGCATCATTGACATAAAGCTCAAAATATTACTTATATCATTAGACACAGATAGTCACTGGGTTGAAATCAGACTCAACATCTTATATGGTATGTGTCATCCCTCACATCGAGCTATGCCAAGCATCAAACAATTAGACAAGATCAAGTTTTGGCAAATACTTTTATTTGGATTTTTGACTTATATCTTACTTTGTCTTATCTTTTTATCAATTTGTGCATGAGTCCAATTACTAGATTTCTCAAGGATGTCCCTTGAAGGATTTAGAGAAGCAAAGATATCTCAGGACTCTTTTTCTTTGACTATTGTTTGTCAACTATCTTTTTAACTTTGGATTTTGATTCATCTTACTAGTTTCCTCGAACATGTCCCATGAAGGATTTAGAAGAGAAATGATGTCTCATGATCTATTTTTATTTTTTTTGTTGTCTGTGGTTTGTCTAGACAAAAATACTGGGGCAATCTTGCCCTTAGTATGAGTTTTGACACTCCTTGTCTGCGACTGTCTATTTTTTGCAAGTGGATGAATTTGTACACTATGGTCTATCTCATATCATGGTGTCTACTATCCATTTGTGCCAGTCCCACCCAACGATGATAAAATGCAAAGATTATAAAAAATATGGAAAAATATCAAAGATTATATGTCCTACAAACAACCTTTCTTGTTTCTTACTAACATTTTGAATTATCCACACTAACATTTCTTCTTTTCTGCATCTTCACCACCATTATCTATTCATTTCAAGAGCACACTCATGTTATTTAAACCCACCTATCCTCTTGAGGGGTCATACCAATACCTCCTCGTCATCCTTCCTCACCATACTTTCACTGGGGCATATCGTTTTTTCAATTTCTTTAACACAATGTGCTAAACAACATTATATCAAAGAGGGGAAACTGCAGACATTGAAAATTGGTATAGGCTTGCGAATAGCACTTTTTGACATAATTTTATAATGTCCATGGTCATGATTAAATAACCCTTTAATTATTTGATTAATTCTTTGTGACCCTTATTCAACTCTGATTAATTAAATAAATCATATTTATTTAATTACGTCGCTAATTAATTAATTCCCTTTCTGGATTAAATAATTTATTATTTAATTTACCTCTTATCATATTTTCAACTATAATTAAATATTCATTTCGAATTATTTAATTATTCAATTAACCTTTTCGACAATCAATTAAATAAATCATTATTTATTTAATTTAATCCTTAAATTCAAATGTTGAATTAAATAAAAATTTAATTCATAAAAAGAGTTTTTTGGGTCACATTCTTCTATCATCTACTTAACTAATTATTCACTCATCATCTAACTCAAGATCTATTGGAATCGGCCAGTGATCTCCTGATTCAATATATGATCATCTTTGCGAAGATAATCTTTGTCATAATTAGTCAGTCTAACTCATATGCATGAACATATTTATTAATTGAATATCATTATTTAATTAATTAATTCATGTGTTCATTTGAACACAAATTTCAATCTATTTTAGTCTTTATCTTTGGCATGCAATGTCTATTCTTCTTATTTTCGAATAGTCTTAACTTCAGATTAAATTATTATTTAATTTAATCTTCATCCTGTAGACTTTTCCAACTCACGTTGTAATTGACACAAATCTCACATCACATGGCATTCAACAATCTTGATAATTGATCTCTCTTTCAAATTTGAGTCGATTGTTCAAATTCTAACTTTCTATAAATTGGCTAACCTTTACTAGTATTCCTCCTCTTGAGAACAATACACTTTTTGGAAGAACTTAATCTTTGATATTTTGCTTGGACATACATCAAGACTATGCTTGCATACATACTAAATATCTAAGGGCAAGAATACCAACACAAAAAAATGGAGAAGGACAATCATGATAATTCGAGGAAATGGATTGATACTCGGTGAGACTGTTCTATGTTTTATGTTATTTACTTTTTAATTCATTTTATCTCATTCTTTGTTGTTTGATTTAGATTTATGCATGTTAGATTAGATTTAACCATCTTACTATGCAACATTCATTTTATCTACATCACAAAAAGGATAAGGGCACAGATTCCCTTGTGATTTTGTTGTTTTTCCTGATTGTAGGTCTATCACTTGATGTGAGAGCAGTTTAGTTTGTGTTGACACATCATTTTGCAGATCAAGTGGTGGTATGAATGTGTTTTGGGGTGGTTTTGTTGCTTGAGCGATGGGTGGGGTGTTTTTCATACTTGGTGTTGCACCTGCGGAAGGTTGTGGTAAGATTTTTTGTGCAATCAATGCTTGTTGGTATGCCTGTAGTTGTTGTTGTGCCAACAATGCTTGTTGTTGGTCTTGTTGTTGGGCCTGTAGTTGAGCTGCTTGTTGTTGTGCTTGGTATTGTTGCAAAACTTGTTGATAAGCTTGATGTTGTAACAAGGCCTATGCATGAGCTTGTTGAGAGGTTTGTGCATCTTTTGCAGCTTGTGCGGCTTGTTGTTATTGTAGTAAATATTATGCTTGTGCTTGGGCAACCTATGTTGCTTGTTGTGCTTCTTTTTGTGTGACTTGTTATGTAGCTTGTGCAGCTTGTTGCGTTTGGAATTGTTGAAGTGACTTTTGATAGGCTTGTTGGGTCACTTGCAACATGGTGCTGTATTGATTTTTCATGTTTGGTTTTGGTGGTGGAGGTGGAGGGTTCAAAATGGTGTGAGATGGTGTGATGATATTTTATTGACGTGGTTGTGGAGGTACCTATTGAGTGATGATGAGAGGTTGTGTGGTATAGGGTATGATTTAGGCACTAAGTCCTTGGGAGACCATGTTTTGGATAATTTGGGGTGTTGTAGATGGTGTAATGGTGATTGGTTAAGCCGTTTGGATTGGTGCCACTTGGTGTTACAATATTGGTGGAATTCTTGTAGGATTTGGTATGTTGATTTGATTCACGATTGGAGGATTTTTTTGACTTGATTGATTCTGGACTGGTATGTTGGGTAAAGGGGATTGTCCTAAACCTTGGATTGAGGTGGATGTTGATGTTAGCAGGGGAAGTAGTGGGAGGATTGGTGGTATTTTTCCTTGAGAAAGTGATGATGAGGCATAAAATATTCCCCCTTGTCCAAATAAACCCAGTTGTCCTTGTGATACCATGGGGAGAGAGACTTTTGCATCAAGATAATATGTTGGTGATGTAACAAAGTTGGATGGATTTTTGGTGTCATGAAAAATGAGTGGAACGTAAGGATGCTTTGGGTCTTGAGGGATGGTATTTGGTAGACTCGAGATGGATTTTGTGTCCAAGTTTTGGTTATTTAGAAGGGTATGTGTTTGAAGAGCATGAAGCCATGAACTCCCCTTGGTAGTCATGGGTTGACTTGGAGCATGAGATGATATGGGTTGTATAATAGGTTGAATGATGTTTTGGAAGGATGGTGTAAATGATACCGGTGGCATAGTCCCAAGAGGTTGTTTTATGATAGTTCTCACATCATAATCATAAGGGAGTTTAGCCCCTTCCTTTTGCAAATGCTAACATGTATTGTGAAGGATTGAGTCTCATCATTGTATTGGCAATCTTATGGTTTTCAAGATTTTGGACTATCTCCATGATTTTGTCTTGAGTCATTCCTAGGAAATTTTTGGCATCATCCTCCACTTGGAAACCTTCCTCTTGAATAACTTGTGGTAGTTGAGGAAGGTTGAGTGGGGGGTTGTTAGATCTGGTGGGGTTAAATTCAGGTGTAGTTTGACTTAAGTCACTTGAAGTGGATGTTTCTTTGTTTTGCTCCTTTTTTTTTCTTGTGTTGAGATCTAGGCTGGTCTAAAATTTAACTCATATTGTTTAACTAAGTGTATAAAGAAGGATTCATCCACACACACTTAGTCAAACAAGATGATTTTTTATTTTGATTGGAAGGATTACCAAAAGTCTAGCATGAACGATTTTTCCAAGATTCTATGAGTTATTTGTGAGATGGGATTTGTTTGATGTTTGGGGGATGGATGAAAGTGTTAATTTTGATCCTGGACGAACTTAGAGAGACTTTTTCTTACAAGACCTAGGTATTGAAGAACATTCTATACTTCCAAAGACCAAACTTTTATTTAGATAAGCGGTTCAAATTGAGCATACATGTTTGGATTGTTCAAAGGAATGAGTCTATAAAATCTTGTGAACTTCTTTCTTATCTTGGTGTATTGCTTGAGGTTGCATTTCCTAATGTTCTTTTTTATAACCTTTTGAGTGTGACACCTAAATTTGGAACCTTTGCATAAATATTTTTTCTTTCGGATCTTGACCTTTTTGGAACACATGTGGGGTTCAATTATCTTTTATCTTTTCTTAATGGATTATTTTTACCACATCCACACTTCTTTGTTAGCTTTCAAATGGAATGTCTATGTCTCAACTCCTTTTCATTCCACAAGGTCCATTATGTGAAAATCAAGGAATCAAAGGCATAGTTTCCTATTGTTGACTTTAAAGAGAGAAAATTGAGATATAGGTCCAAATATTTAGAAGCCTTCAAGGATGGAATCCTTATGGACAAGTAGTAATATGGGGAATTTTAAAAGGTATTTTCTCTTTCCAAAGGGTTTGAAATTTGATGACCTTGTTGAATGTTTGTTTCCATGTTTTGAGATTTCAAGCAATATGTTTAACTGAATCATAGATTGCACAACCCTAGGATAGAAATGACCATACTTTTTGAGTCTCTACTCAAATTTCTCCAAACACTGGACAATGCAAACAACTAGAGATTTGGCGACACTGGCTTCCCTCCACAACACACACTAATCGAGACCACCAAATCTCAAAATCCTTAAAATCTAGAGATTCAAAGGATTTATTCTATTTCCACAATTGAATAGTACAAATGTGAAGTGGTTTCAGAATGACCATTATTGCACCAACAAGTATTTTAGGATTTGGGATTCTACACAAATTGGTTCTTAGTCAAGTTAATCAGGGACATGGCTCCTTGCGAGTATCCAACAAGCCACTAAAGGCTTTAATCAATCCTACTAGGGGCTCTTATAATTTTTATAGGAGTAACCCATTTTGAAAGACATTGTATGACTAAGGCCTACATACCATGAGGACTTGATAGTTTAGTCTTATCCATTTATATATCAACTCGAGTGAAAAACCGATTGGAGTCACCTTCTAATTGGTCTTAGGAAGGTGCTTCTAAAGGTAACAAAAAGGAGGGATTACACTTTTTATTCAACCTCCTAGTTCATATAAAGTGGAAGGAGGGAGCACACACAGTGTCTCTTTATCACACTAGCATGATTTATTCAATTTTAAAACCCAAATTTGAAATGTGGAGGTAATTTTTTTTAGGCAACCAATGTCACAAAAATGCTTTTGATTCTCAAGATCATCATGAAGCGTGAAAGAAGTGCATACACATTTTAATGCCACTAGTTGCAAAAAACTATTACAAAATAAAGCAAACACAATTTATTTTTAAATCCCCAAAATTAGTAATGAGTTCTTTTTAGAGTACCAAAATTTGAGTGTGAAGTTGATTTTTCAATTTTAGTCCAAAACCCAAATTTAGTATCTAAGGTTAAATTTTAACCAACTTGACAATGCTTGAGTTGTAGGTCAATTTTAAGCCCAAATTGATCTTAGTTGGTCCTAGAATAGGAAATAACATGCAATAATTAAATCCCTATGCTATTACAAAGAGAATTAAAAAATGCTTTTAAGCCTTCAACTTGATTTTCCCCTATTTCGTGCAAAGGTGACACTTTACTGCAAAGGTGACACTGAAAAACATACGTGATGCTTTGGTAAAATAAAAAGTGACGCTTTGCAAAAGATACAGAGCACGAATGTAGTGCAGTTTCAAAAGCGATGCTATGCGGACAAAAATTTAGACAAAAGAAAAAATGTGCAAAGGCAATGCTCTAGCGAATGCGGTGCAACAAAAATGTGCATATGCGACATGACATGACAAAGGTGGCACTACAAAATAGAAGTGGTTCTCTACGGGCTCACAATTGCACAAAGACAATGTCACATTCCTGAGTTCGAAAATAATGGAAAATTTGAGAAAAAAATTAAGAGATTAAGATGGTTAGCCCTCCTTCTAGCACCAAAATGTGAACACCAAACTTACAAAGATTATCAAGAGAGAAAAAAAACATTTTCAAACATGTTAGAAAGAATAAATCTAATGTTCCCTATGAAATTATTGGAAGAACAAGATGGAAACATGAAATAAAGCCAGAACAAAGCCTGCAATCAACTATATTAACCAAACCTCAATCCCATAGGGGAATTGGTGCTCCTTTGATGTGGAAATAATCCCTTTCCCAATCCCAATTGCTAAGCTTGTTGATGTGATGAAAAAAATGTTGAAATGATACTAAGTAGTGGATATGAACTTAAAAATAACATGAAAATGTGATTGCTATGAACTCAAATGACTATAATGATAATGCATGAAGTTGTGCATCCATATTATGAAAATGATGCCTCTATTTATAGAAGCCAAGGGTTGAAGGATGAGAGGATTTAATGAATGTGGGATAAAGTGAGAGCCAATGAGAATGTGTCAAGTGTCACAATTCTATTGGATGAGGGTGGAGTACATTTTGGGAAATGTGTCAGTGGAGGAGGATGAAGAGAAGTAAATGAAGATGGTTGAAAACTTGAAAATGGTGTAAGAGGAATTGAATGAAATTGGTTGAGATTTGAGAGGATGTAAGAGAATTTATTGTAAATGTAAGAGGATGTGATAGGTTTTTGAAAACCTTTGGAGGTAAATTGAATGAGAGGTTGTTGAGAGGAATATTCTTTTGGAATATGCCTTGGTGAGAGAAAATAGAAGAATTAAATAATTAATTGAAATTATTTTCATGTGCAACCCAATTAGTTGACCATGGGTTGATTTAACTCTTGGGGAGTTAAAATATGGAGGAATTATTAATGATGATTAAAACGTTGATTTAGGATTACTTAATCCAAAATTAATTAATTGGAGTGACATAATTTGATGTGATTGGTTTAATCAAATGGGAGGTTTAAAAGGGGAATTAATTAAATGATTTGATTTAGGTAAATATGATGGAATATTTAGTTAGAAGAGGGGTGAATTAATCAATAATTTTAATTATTTGATTAATAGCTGAATTTGTTGAATTTAATTAAATAATGTTGATTATTCAATTAATTGGTTAATTTGAAGTGATTTAGGAAGAAACGGTGTTAGTTAATCAGAATTAGATGCATAGTATCAATTAGGAATTTTTCGACATCTAAAAAATTTTTCCTCCTGAATGTCCATGAGGAGAAAAATTTTGCTTCTTTGTGGAAGAATCTTGGTGATTTCTATTAGGCTAAATCCCTGGTAAACAAGATTTTCCTGAGAAATAATATGTATTCTCTGAAAATGGAAGATGGAGGGTCCATTGTAGATCATCTAAATGCATTTAACATATTGTTTGAACAACTAGGTTCCATTAGAGACAAGATTGATTAACAAGACCATTGCATGCTCCTTTTGTGCTTATTTTCAGGGTATGTGCAAGATTATGATGGGCCAAAAAGTGGCGATATCTAAGTGATATGATGGCCCATGTGGCTGACGACTTTTTCTTACCCAAAATTGATCAAATGAAAAGGGTTTTTAAAGAAGATTATTAGCTTTTCACAAATATAAATTATGCTTTACTTTGAATTTACTAAATAATTATTATTCATTTTCTATTTGAATTATGACTAAAGTCATGATTAATAGGCTAATTGAAAAAAATCTATATCTTTCAAACAGTATCACATTTTTTGAATCCAAAACATGCGTCACATTCTTTGCTTCATATAATATAGGATTAAAAAAAAAAGAATTGAATTTCATGAAGTTTTGACCAAGTTAAGGTGGTCAAACATACACTTTTTTATATTTTTTAAAAGTTGTAATAAAAAATACATAATTAATTATTTACTTGGAAAAAAATTACAAAAAAATATGCATCACATCGGGACATGAGTCCCCTACTTACATCTAAAATATTATAAAAAAATATTATCATTTTAATGTGGTTAGGGTGGTCAGACAGACACCTACTTCTTTTTTTTTCCCTAAAATTTAAGTACTACTGCATTGAAATTTCAAATTTTTACCAAATAGATTTAAAAAAAAACCTAGTAGTTTAGAAACTACATTCAATTTTCTGTAGATTCTATTCTTACATATTTTTTAAATAATATAGATAACTTATTCAAATTTTTACGTCAAGTTGCCTAACTTTGATTTTCTGAATTTTATTACCACTTAAGGGCCTATTTTTTCGATGATGATCCTGCACATACCCGTCAGACTCTTGGGATCACCTAGTAATGGATATTGGAAGCACTAATTTTACCTTCAAAATGGATGAGGTTGTTGCCTCATTTTCATTTGAAGAGATGTGAATGAAGTCTTCTGAGATGGCCAAGGAGGCCCTTGCAGTTCATGGAAGACCAAAGGAGAGAGGCATAAAGAAAGACAAGAAATCTAAGTCAAAGTCTCCGAGGAGATCAAAGCCTCCTAGTAAGAAGTCCAAGGTAAAATGTTGGAATTGTGGTGAAATTGGCCACATTCAGAAAGATTGTAAGAAAGAGAAGAAGAAGAAAAAAAATTCTTTCTCTTATTTTGAATCTAAGAAATCATCTCAAGATTATGGAGAAGCATTTATCGCAGCCTTGGCAGCCCATGTATCAGATGATGTGTGGTTGATCGATTCAGGTGCTTCCTTTCACATGAATTCTCATAGAGATTGGTTCTTCAAGTATGAGGAGTACAATGGTAGAGAGGTGTACCTAGGTGATGACTCTCATCTGAAGATTGTTTGCCGTGGAAGATTCAAAATCATATTTTTTGATTGAAGAGTGAAGGGGATTGATGGTGTCTAGCATATCCTGGGTTTGGCACAAAACCTTATTTTTGTAAGTAGATTGAATGATTCAGGAGTGCAAGTTATTTTATCTAGTGGAGGATCTTAGATGAATAGAGGGACTATGGTGTTGGCTAAGGGTGTTTGTATTCACACTTTGTTTCAGCTTGATGTATGCATTGTATATGTTGACGCAATATTTTGCATGTAGCAGTAGCCTTATGGGAAATTTAACTATTGGGGGATATTATGCACTAGCTAAATAACCTCCGAGATTTTATCAAAGACGGCTCTTCGCTTAATGGGTGAAGTAAAAGGTAAGGGAGATTGCGAGAATGTAAAATTTACACTACAGGCGATGCGCCAAATCTTTAGATAACTTTATCATAGCACAGTGTATAATGCAAAGGACTGAATCACTAAATTACTATTATTTAAGATAAGTTTCTCAAAAGCACTTGTCACACAAAAATACCCTCTAATTTGTATACTGTAATCAAGCATAACTTTGTATTAACACAAAATAGTAGTAGAAACATGATCTGTATTCATTCCAGCTATAAAAGGTTACAAAAACTGAAGATAATAGCACAGGTCAATAGTTCCAACAAATGCTTGAAAACATAAAGGCCGAATCTATTTGGCACAGTTCGAAGTCTTTGAATTAAAAGTAATTATTTCACGAGGCTTACTTCCCAGTGCTTGGGAGTTTTTTATAAACTTAATCAACAACCTAATAAAAGAAAACCAGGCCCCATTTATTGGCCATCCCACCGCCTAAAAACACATCATGAAAGAGCAGACCACTCGCGGTGATCCTCAGCCCAGATTATCTCGAGCAGCCATAGTAAACATCGATCAACAACATGCCAGTGAGGCCATGATACGAAATGAAAAACCATGCAGCAACAAGAGAGGATATGAGGCAGCGGGAAGCACAAAAGATCCATCAGCATTTCCAAGGTAACCGGTGCAGGAACAGAAACACCACGTGTCACCCAGATGGAGTGTGATAGAAAGTAGCAAGAACGCCCAGCAGAAAGCTGCGAGATAGATCCACGTGGAGTGCTCCAAGCAAAAGAAAGAAGGAGGCGGGCGTGACTCAGAAAAGTAGCCAGCGCGAGCCACACGGCATGCAGACGGAGATTACTGAAAAGTGAAGCAAAGTTAAAGCAAAAAGCCTCAAGAGGCAGCCACATGGCGAGCTTCGAGGACAGTGAGCATACAAAACTAAGGCATAGTCGTAAAGGAAAAGAAAACTACCAAGGCTTAGGCGGTTTTTGTTGAACAGTTTGGCGACTCATATGGGCTTTTCACTCATGGAAAGGAGAACCCCATAAACCTTTGGCTCAGCAACACAATGCTCACAACCTCGAGAGGGTGGTCTGCAGATTGGTCCATACCTCATCTATTGGTGCAAAGAGAGTTCTTAGATGCTCATGAGCCAGTCTGAGATCGATGATTGCTTTGAAGGGCAATCCGCTTGATACTTTTGTTTCCAATTCCAATTGGAAGAAAAACTGTGCTAGTTGATGTACGATCGCCTTGATCTCCTCAGCAGTGAAAGATTAATCAAAGGTTTGGAAGACAAAAAGGTCCTGCTTCTTCTCTTTGATCATTTCAACAATATGCTCCACTCCTGCTACTGCTTGGTCCATAATGAAAGGCGAAGGGAGGCCCCTCTGAGTCAAACGGGAAAACTTTGCCCGCATATCGCTGGTAACTTGGTTTAACCAAGCTCTACAATCTGCTACCTGCTGAATGGCCTCATGCATGGAGATGAGGCTACTTGTGCCCAAAGCTATCATCGTTCAGTCGTTGATGCCCATGCTACTCAATGCTTCATCCGAAGCAGTATACAACTTACCTAATAATATTCTAGCCTCGGGAACTTTGTCAGAATTTAACTCCTGAACCTATTGTATCAATTCACTCACCATTCCATAGAGGGTAGCCACTTGCACCATAAAATTTAAAGTGAGCTGCAAGGTAAGGCAAAAAGCCTTCACCTTGTCCCAGTATGATGCGTGTAGCCCTTTGGCAATTTCCAAGGAGCTCATCCGAGGTGCAAGGGGTTGGGTTCTTAGGGCAACCAATTCTGCCTCTTTGCTGCTTAAACCTGCCACTGCTTCTGCCAAGTTTTTATCCAATGCGAACATCTTCTCCTTCAGGGTAAAAACCTCATTTTCCTTTTCTGCCAGGGCCAATTCGGCCTGTTTAGTCTTTTGGACCTCCAACTCCAAGTTGGTACTCATTTCAGCAATCTCGGCAGTGGTGTTCTGTCGAAGCTCTCTCATGCCCTTAGTTAGTAGGTTAGACTTAGCTTGGAGTTCCTTTTCTTTTGCTTGGAGCTTCTCTTCATTTGCTCAGAGTAGCTCAACTTGCTTCTCAAGAGTCGGAATGACCTCCTCGCCCAAAATTTGCAACTCTTTGATTTTATTTTTGAATGTACCCCTCTCCTTCTCTAGCCGACCTATTTTGTTCTCCTGGGCTTTGAATTTGTTTACCCAGATGTCGACCTTCCTTTTCAGCTCTGCAATTCGATCATCCTTCTTCTTCTCCTAGCAGTTGAGCTTGAGAAAATCAGTAGTCACTATTTTTTTAGTCTCCTCCATCAGCTCAACTTTATCTTACGGGCGGGCCTGCTGCAAGTCTAACCCGACAGCACTCACAAAATAGTCACTGGGCTGCATCTCGCTTACTGCCTTGATCACATTAGGAGTGATCTTCATAAACATCAAAGAATTTTGGCTTTCATTGAAAACGGTTTGCAAGTGGGGCTCCGCCTGCCTAGTTGCGTCTTTTGCTCTTTGCTTGTTGATCCGGTTGGCACAGGCACTTTTATTTGCATCGACCTATGAGAAATATTCTTGGGTTGGGATACCCAGTCCACTAGCAAAAGGATACTCCTGAGGGACAGCCAGCGGGAAATATAGTATAGCTGATGCATCAGAGGTTTGCTGGGTCACATTATAATAGCTGGGGAGAATGGCAGGATGAATTGGCCACTCAGAGGGGATGAAAATGAAGTGACAGTGTAAGGAAAAATTGGAGACACACCAACCATAGGGCTGGGCCTTGGGGATAAAAATTGTTGGCCTATGAGCCTGGTGCTGACACCAAATTGCACTCTGGGTAAAGTATAGAAAACGGAGGACACAGGAGGGAAAACGGGAGGAGCAAGACCGGAATGACCGAAAAATCCAGAAGTGGAGATGAGTGGCATAGATGAGACAGTAGGGGCAGACTGTGGCGAGACCAAAGACATAGAGGAGAGAGAAGAGGGAGGAAAGTTTACCTGATGTTCCGGTGGAGCCGTAGATGCCTCGACTGCTTCCTTCATCGGTTGCTCTTCCTCCACGCTGGCCTCTTCAGTATGTTGTCACTTCTCCTTCAGGAAATCATCGAGGTCGAGAATGACCCGTCTCTTACCACTAGTGGTCCTCCACTTCCATTTTGATTTAGAGGAGGTGGCTGGCATGGATGCTAGTGTGCATGGCTCTTCCTTCTGCACAGGCTGTTTACCAGTATTCTTTTCAAGTACTAGATTCTTAGCGATGGTGGGGGGATTCTAAGTTACTTCCTCCCCAAATTCCGTAGTAGCCTCCTCTCTTCTATATTGCTACACGGATGTTGAACGGTTCAGAGAATTCTCAACATCCGGATGTTTATTTTTCCAAATGTCATCAAACTTCTCATCGAGGGCGACTTTGTTGTACAACTTGTCAGCTGCCAAAATCTCCTGCTGATATATCCAAAAAGCTTGCATCTTCTCGGGTGCCCAATTGAGCTTCTTTAATTGGGTGATCAAAGGGGGGCTGATAACAAGCTTTGGGTTGACCCTCCCCATAATGTGATAAAAATTCAGTTAGGGTGGTCGACCATCCACTGTAGGCAAATATTCGAGGCCTACATATCTACTTATGTTTCCCTCTTCAGGATCCCTCCGGAGGTCCCATAATAGCTGAGGTGAATGCGAGATCTTGATGTCAATTTCCAATAAATTATTTTCAGGGTTGTAATTCTAGGGATCATTTATTAGTACCAGCCCGAGGTGACCCAACTTTGAAAGTAGAATCACTGAGGTATCGATCTATGGGGTCCTCTTCTTAACCAGCGACACTGAACCAAACATGATTGGCAACAACAAATAGGAGGTTAAGTGCTTTCCTCCCCAATAATCATCATCAAGGGTACATAGCTGTCTCATTGCCTCCAGGGCCAGCACTCTATCGGAGAGGAAATAAGGAAATCGAAAAGGTTCTCGGACGAAATCTGACATGCAGAGCATGGTGAAATCCATGCCAAAGAACCAATTATAGGGTGGAGTTAACTTCCCAAGCCAGAACCTCTGGCAGGGTGATATGCATTCGGTCATATTTATACCAGCCTTACCCAAAGCCCTTATAGCCATGGCTATGAACACATCCAAGAACGCATAATAATCGAAGGTTTTTGACATGACGGAGGTCCATGTCGAAACCGGCTTCCTTGAGCCACTCTCATAAAAAATAGACAAGAGCATAGACATTGAAAAGTAATCGGAATTTTGCTGCAAATTAAGTAGGCCAGGAAAGACGAATACCTGAACCTAGAGCCGACCCCAAATTCCTTTAGTTGCAGCCAAATGCCATCACTAATAACCTTTGCAAAATTAAAAAGCGGGTTCTCGCGATTCTTCTTTAGCATAAAGCAGAGGGATATTTGAAACTAATGAACCTCTTTGTCTGAGTCCAAACCACACACCATCGCTAGCATAGAAACGACAGATTGTGCCACACCTCTTAGAGCTTTCAAACCGAAAGAAAATTTGTGCGGGGCTGAACTGCTCGGATGTTGAAGCTCGGAGCGATAAAACTGTGGCCCTGATTGGAGCTCTCCCCACTTTTGCTGCATTCTCTCCATGTCAAAATCGTCAACTTCCTTACCCAAAGGAAATGGGACGTACAACATATCTTGAATAGCGATGGGGCTAATGACTACCCAGAAATCCTTGCCACTGATAACCCCTGTGTTTGGGTCGAACTGTGTCGCGCATGCTGCTACAATCTCTGGGCAAGGGTGCACCAAGGGGACCATGTACTATGCAAGCTCGCAGTACCATAGTCATTTGAGAAATTGGTCTGTTGTATGCTTCATTCTTTTGCGTGCAACTTCCCGAAGGCTCTTAGGATTCCTAGACAACTCAGGGTCAAAGACATTGTCCCAATCCTCCAAAACCATTGCCTGGTCTTTATGAGGAACCGTGCTCACTAACTTCTGGTTCACTAGGTGAGTGAAAGGGCAGCTAGGCTTTGTAGGTATGCCTAGAGTGGCATAAAACTCTCCATCTTAGAGCTGCACATGGGGTGCATTCCTCATTTGCTCACTTAGACTTACTTGAGCCGAAGTCTATGTAGAGTTTTTTGCAATTTCGGCCATTTTTGTCTTCACAAGGGTCTCTGTGTAAACCTTTGGCAAATGACTTAGCTTCTCTAAAAACCTCTCTCTTCTTGCAAATGCCTTAATTACTTAATTATTTGGTAACTTCTGCAATAAATATGTTTCCCTGCATGCCATAACTTGTCTTTTCCGCTTTCTCGAGAATGGTAGCCGAAAAAGGTACGTGCCAGCCATTTACACCAAGTTGCTATTATGCATTATTAGCTTTGCTCGTGCGAAAATATTGCCAACTAGCCGAACTGCCCAAACATTAATTGACAATCTTTCGCATGTGATGGAAGCAAATTCTTGTCTTGAAAAATAAACATAGGCAACCCTGCAAGTGTTTCCCTGTAGGCTATCTGTATTGATTGACATTAATGCTCGTATAGGGCACATTGCCCAATAAAGCTTTTCTCTATAATTTCATCCGATTCGGATGAGATGATGGCACTTTGTATTACTGACAACTGGCCGATCTACGAATGATGTGGCAGCTTAGTAGAGCAAGTTGCAAGCTGATCCTGCACGTCCCAGTCACTTCGCACACTACGACATCAAAAATCGAGGTGAAGCGACCCTCTTGGTACAATTGTTAATCATGATTTCTTCGGCAAGCAAAACTTAGCTAGTCTATAAATCAGCCCCTTGTGCAATATTGTGAATCACAACATCGACTAGCCTTTCAGTTTAGCAACCTCTTGCTAGATAGTATTTTTAATCTTTTAGCTAGAAAAGCAGAAGTCATGGAAACACCAGTGAGGCTCACCTGTAGAAAGACCCAGGCTGCCTTTCTTGGCAAGATTACCTATAGGTGCCTAAAGCGTATGACAGGTGTGAAAAACCTGTTATACATGAAAGCCATCAAATGGATCTTTGGAAAGGAATACGTGCATTATGAAGAGCAATATCGGGTGAACACCAACATCTACTCCCACTTCATCGCCTTGTTGCTGGACATCAGCATCTCCAAGCGTAAGATTATAAAACTAATGAAGCTGGTCTTCCTTGTGCGCTACCTCGGAGGTCTGGAGCAGATTATGCGCATAGCCCAACTGGGTCGTGGGATTCCCTCGGTTCGAAACATTCACCTACATTAGCTACATGGAGGCATCATTCTAACCAGGCCCTTTCTGTTTAGCTTTGAGCTGGAAACCCATGAAGAGCATCGTGCCAGAGCCCACATAGGTTGCTCTTTCCTGATGCGCATACACTATCTTGAGCCATTCTCCATTTTTTAGTGGTACGAAGACTTCAAGAGAATGGTATTTCCGAAGCCCGAGCCGCCTGTTGCCATGATCGCCGGTCCTTCCTGCTGATATTTTGAAGATCAAGATGATTACAAATTTTGCCTATTATGCTCACAAGCTTGCGCCTCAGCGGGCATATGTAAATGTTAACATAAGGCCTTCCAGCCCCAATACATTGTAAATTTTTGACTCTAATGAATATAATCCAATATGCCCCTTTTTGTTAACACCTAGTCCATTTATAACTTTCTTTCAATTGCTTACACCATTGCTACATTTATTTCAATTCTTGCCAAGAAGACCCAAAACCTAAAACAACGAAGAGTAATTACATATATACAAATGTACAAAATTAACACCTATGCAGAATTAATAGAATCTTTTAATATGTATTCCATTAACTGGAATACTCAAGGTGTTGCCTTCCATATCTTCTAACTCAAAAGAGTTAAACTGTTTACACTGGTAGATCTTGAATGGCCCTTCCCAGAGATTGTCGAATTTGCTATGCTGCCCAGGCTTTGCTTCACACTCATTGAATTTGAGAACCAAATCTCTGTGTTGCAATCCCTGGTCTGAAGCCCTTTTGTCGAACCATTTCTTCACTACCTATTGGTGACTATTCATTGCTTCCAGAGCATTTTCTCTTTTCTCCTGCACCTCGAGCAACTCGGAAAACCTCACCTCTATCGCTCTGTTTTATTCAACTTCTAGAGACTTGAGCAATCATAAGGCGGGAATCTCCATGGCAATAGGCAGTAATGCCTCTTTTTTGTACACCATCTCATAAGGAGATGTCTTCAATACCTACTTGGGTGTAATTCGATCTGCCCAGAGTGTTGTCCGGAGGTTCCTATGCCACTCTTTTTGATGTTTCGAGCCTATCTGTTTGATCAACCGGATGAGGTTTTTATTAGTAGATTTTGCGAGCCCATTCCCCTAGGGATAGTAGTTAGAGGAGGTCTTCAAGAACATCGTGTATTTTAGAGCGAACTAGCTCATTTTTGAGCCGAGAAAAGCTTTAGCACTGTCAGAGATAATTGTTTTAGGGGGGCCGAATTTGGCCACTAGTTCTTCGAGGAAATTAACAACCTCTGATTCAGTTGCATTTTTTAATGGCACTGCTTCTACCCACTTGGTAAAATAGTTAGTTGTTGTTAATATCCATTTATGTCCTACTGAAGAAAGAGGGTTAATCATCATGATGAAGTCTAAACCCCATTGAGCAAAAGGTTCTTCTATCACTATGGACCTTAAAGGCATAGCAACATTTTGTCTCTTTCTGACATAGAACTAACATTCCTTGCAAGACCTAATTAATGAAAATGCATCATTAAAAAGTGTTGGCCAAAAATAACCAACACATATAATTTTAATTGTCGCAGTTCTTGCAGAAAAATATCCTCCGGTAGGGCTATTATGGTATTGATCTAATATCCTCTGAGCCTATTCCTTATTTACACATCTTAGTAGAACGCCATTGAAATTTCTTTTAAACAGGACACCCTCTAAAAGTACATAATTGCTATTCTGTAGGCAATAGAAACACCTTTTAAAAGATGGGAGATCCATCAGATACCTTCCTATCTGCATAAAAATTATCCTATCATCGAGCGAGTTGCTCTAGGAATTCTCTTCGTTTATTAACACAGGTTCCGGAGCTTCAAACTCTATCACTATTTCACTGTTTTTGGTGATATACTCACACAGTCCTTTTCCTTTGATGGTCTTCATAGGTCTGACCTCAATGTCATATTCTAGGATCTTGGTAATCCAATTAGCTCTTTTCTAGTGATTTCTCCTTCCATGATATATTCTCGCATACTAGGATGCGGAACGCAAACAATCGCCTTATTATATGATATCAAATGCCATAATTTCTTAAGCCCTTTAACAATGGTGAAGGCCTGCTTCTCTACAAAGTTATACTTTACTTCATAGTCCTTCAAAGTTCATGGGTAGAAAGCAACAAGGGACTCCCTTATATCTTCATCGTCTTTCTGCATAAGCACCGTGGCAATACTGTTTCCACCACCAAAAACATACATAATAAAATCTTTTGACAGATCCGGGTTAACCAACACAGGGGCAGAAAAAATAGCCTCTTTCACAAGCTCGAAAATTTTTCTGGCTTCCAACATCCATTTGAAAATCTGATCTTTCTTGAGCATTAGGGTAATAGGACGAACAATGCCTACAAAATCTACAATAAATAGGCTAATAAAGTTGACCTTTCCTAGGAAAGACTGCACCCCCTTTTTGTTGACAGGTAACGGAAGTTCCCGGATTGCATCAACTCTTTCTAGATCAATAGCAATGCCCTCCTTAGAGACAACATATCCCAAAAGCTTCCCTTGGGGAACTCCAAAGACACACTTCTTCGGGGGGTTCAAAGAGATTCTGAATTCTTGACATTTTTGAAAAACGAGCTTTAGGTGATCAAAATGATCATGAACAGATTTTGAGAATACTATTAAGTCATCCAAATAGATGAGTATAATTTTGTGGATCAAATCTTTAAAAGCAATGTCCATAGCTCTCTGAAAGGTGGCTCTAGCATTTGAGAGCCCGAAAGGCATTTTGGCATATGCATACGTTCCCCACTTCATGGTGAACACTGTCTTATATTGGTTCTCCTCCTTTACCCGAATCTGGTTATAGCCTGAAAAACCATCCATCATTGAGAACATTTCGGAGACAGCTACAGTTTGCAGAATTACCTCCATTGAAGGCAAGGGGTAATGATCCTTTAAAGACACTTTATTTAAATCTCAGAAGTTTACGCATAAGCGTATATCTCCATTTTTCTTCCGGACTGGCACTAGGTTTGACACCCAAGTGCTATGTTTGATTGGAAACACTATCCGGGATGCAATCAACTTGTTTAGCTCCTGTGACATGAGAGATTCTATTTTTGGGTTCACAGGTCTCTATTTTTGGCAAACTGGTTTTGCTCCTTCTGTCAGTTCAATTGTATGCTCGATGATTCCAGGATCATACCCTTTAAGATCATCATATGACCAAGCTACCACTCTTGGGTATTCTTCACAGAAGTGTTTTAGTTTATCTTTATTCTTTTGCGACACTTCTTTCCCAACCTTGAGCTTCCTATCTTCTCCGATATGCAAATCGGTATAATCACCTTTGTCCGCCATGAGTTTCCTTTCATCTCTTTTTGCATCATCAGAATCGAATAGGCTTTCCAGAGTGACTAGCCCCCTTGAGAGCTTGTTGGATTTCAACTAGATGATTTGATCTCCGTAAGCTTTGGCGATCTTCGGTTGCAGTTGATCGGCAAATTCTCTAGATGACTGGAGGAATGATGCAATATGAGCATCGCTAACAAATACCTACCAATCTTGATTGTTATCTGGGATGGTGGGTCTTACAATTACTTTCACTGCATGTTTATTTCTTAATAACTCAGTGGTGGGTTCAAATTGAGCCCCAATAGTTGCCATCCCATCAGCTTTAGAGTTCATTTCCCTCAGAATAGCCTGAATATTGAATGCCTCAAAGTTGTCGATCAGATCCCAGACCCTATGTCGATAAGATCGCATGTGAATATTCTTTGCAACTGAAGTTCTACGGATTTGGTTAACCACCAGCTCAGAATCTCCGAAGACACTTATCTGCTTTGCACCCATTTCCTCCGTAAAGCTTAAACCATGGATGAGACCTTCATATTCGGCTTCATTGTTTGAACAGGCAAACTGGAAACGGTAAGACCTCAACATCTTTTTGTCGGATGAAGATACCAAACAAATCCTAGCTCCAGCTCCTACTTTACATCTGGCTCCATCAAAATATAATGTCCATATTTTCGGAGATTCTTCACCCTCGGGTTCTTTAGTAACTTTAGGCATGATCTGCCCTTCTTCATGAGTAACATAGGTTCTGAGGCCAGTTGAGTGGTAATTCCCAAAAGGATCTGTATCAATAAATTCTTTCAACAAATTTTCTTCATCCATTATCCTAGAGCTAGTAGCCTCCTCTTCTTCAAGAAATTCAACATTATACCTTTCCTCTTGAGAGATTGAAGTGTGTGTTGTTTCTTCAAAATTTAGCAAAGCCTCATCAACAACATGCTTAGGATGTAAAGTCTCCGATAGCAGTTTCATCTTAGCCCCATTCTTGGTCCTTAGAATCAAGTGGGACCAGTCTAAAGCCAGATATCCTCCTACATTTGCAGTGAACTCTCGGGACAAATAGATTCCGAACAGGGGAGGGATATCGATGAGTACGGTATCCTAATTTACAGTGATACTAGGGAAGGCAAACAAAGTCATAGGTAATCACTTAATTATTCCAACAGTATCAACCTTATTTCCATCAAGCTACATGACTCATTTATTCAGAGGCTCATATTTTAGACCCAAAGCATCGGCTACTTGCTTTAGCATGACAGTGGTGCTAGCACCAAAGTCGATCATACAGTTATGCAGCAACTTGTCACCAATAATCAGTGTTAGAAAGAAAGGTCTAGCTTTAGGCTTACTTTCCCTTCCGAACTCGAGCTTCTCCTCTGGTTGAATCGTTAGCACTTTATCTAGGTTGGACCTGGATGCATCCTCTCTATTGGGTAGAGCAAAAACCTTAGAATCTTCTTCAACTGATAGCATCTTTTGTAGCAGTACCTTTTGCTCTGAAATGGCTAGGACGTCCGATAGAGAAGCGTTGGCTGATGAATTTTTCAGTTGTTCCACCATGTTGGATTGCGCTTTCGGTTGGTGAGTTGTGATTACCTGCTCTTTAGGTCTGGTGGCCGTTACAAGTGTCACATTCGGTATATCCGGCAGTTTGGTAATAGTAGAAGTGACCAGCAAAGCCTTTGTCTTGGGAGGAAGTGGATTCAGAGGGCTAAGAATAGCTGTCTCTGACTGTGGTGGGGTTGGCAATAGGCTTGCCGCTGGGCTGGGCATTGGTTGTGATGTAACCTTGGTAGGTAATGTTGTAAACTCTCCAGTAAATCTATGCTTAGAATGCGTATTATAATCAGATTGCACTCGGGGTACTTTATCAATAGGGATGTCATTCGGAAACGCTGACTCTTCTCCTTCCATCCATGAAAAGAGAGCCAAGTCCAGGACAATCTTTGACTCTTGCTGGATAGACATCCTTTGCATTTGTGCGGCAAGGACCGCATTGTCCATTTGTTGAGAAGCATATGGTGAGTTGCCAGAAACGGATGTGCAGCCTTGGCTACGTTGATCTATGATTTGTTTTTGCAAATTTCCCCGCGGACAGTTTCATGGCATGTGTGTGTCATTGCAAGGAAAACACCATGAGTTAGCATCTTCGGCTAAATTGTTTTGTCCCGCCACCAGCTCCTTATTCGAACTAGGATGAACACTTTGCATCGGTAGGGTTACCAAAACCATCTGGTTATTTGATTGAGCCGAAGTATTTCCCACGTGACCTATCCTGCCACTAGTTTGATTGGTACAGAGGTTTTCTGCCTTGGTAATTTTGGTATGCTAGATTTTGATAGCTATATTGCTGTCGTTTCAAAGTAGTTAGTTCATTAGTCATAGCCCGCATTTGTTCTCTCATTTCATTCATCTTAGCAGCCATGGGGTTTGACACAGGAGCTACTATAGGAGCTGGCATTGGGGTCGTGCTTGGAACACTTCCGGGATAGACATACATAGATTGGGGGGGAGCCGCAGACGCACTGGTAGAAGGAACTTCGGCTTCTGGAGCGTTACACTTAGGGAACAATGGCATGATGGGTCTTGGTTCCAACTTTCCTACAGTGATCAAATTATTTTCTGTAGCGACAGCTAGGGCATAAGCATCAGGAAGAGTGTCATCGCCCAAAGCTTGCAACATCATGGAAATATCGGCGTTAATCGACTTCAAGTAGAACATGAATGCCAAATCCAGAGGTGGTTGGCTGCCTACAAGCACTCTCTACCAGGTTGAATGGAACCTCGCATTGAAATTAGGTAGAGCTTCATGAGGGGCTCATTTTATATTTTCCAGTTGATGGTACAGTGAAGATTTTTCACCAACGTTTGAAAAGCGCTCATAAAATGGGGTCCTGAGCTGGTCCCAAGTAGCAATACTACTAGCTTGTAATGTTCTGTACCAGTTTAGCGCCTTTCCTCGGAAGGAGGCGGCCAGCAATCTGAGGGCTACATTTTCATTTAATACACCATGTACCAGACATACGTCCGCTACATCTTGCAGGTGCTCCGTTGGTGTCTTTGATTCATCCCCAAAATATTTAGAGATAGCCTTTAGAGCAAAAACTGGGATGGGGGCCCATACTGCAGGAGGTACAGGTGCTACCAATGGACTGCGAGAGTCCCAGGCTATGTAGTTTCTAGCAGCCATAGGTGCGGGTGGATTAGGCGATGTTGGAGAAGGAGGAGACGAAGGAGGTGAAGGGCTGCCTCGGTGACCTCTAGGGTGCACAAAAACTAAAGGAGGTACAAGCTGGCCAAGGACTCTTGCAGTCTGCGACCTGGTTACAGGCCGATGACTCATACACACTTCTAAAAATTAGGTGAACGTGCTAGTTCGTAGTCCCACCGGGCGTGCCAGAAAAAGAACTGTTGATGCAATATTTTGCATGTAGCAGCAGCCTTATGGGAAATTTAACTATTGGGGGACATTATGTGCTAGCTAAATAACCTCCGAGATTTTATCAAAGCCGGCTCTTCGCTTAATGGGTGAAGTAAAAGGTAAGGGAGATTTCGAGAATGTAAAATTTACACTACATGCGATGCGCCAAATCTTTAGACAACTTTATCAGAGCACAGTGCATAATGCAAAGGCCCGAATCACTAAATTGTTGTTATTTAAGATAATTTTCTCAAAAGCACTTGTCATGCAAAAATACCCTCTAATTTGTATAATGTAATCAAGCATAACTTTGTATTAACATAGAAGAGTAGTAGAAACATGATCTGTATTCATTCTAGCTATAAGAGGTTACAAAAACTGAAGAACAAGCATTCATACAAAATGAAGATAATAGCACAGGTCAATAGTTCCAACAAACGCTTGAAAATAGAAAGGTCGAATCTATTTGGCATAGCCTGAAGTCTTTGAATTAAAAGCAACTATTACATGAGGCTTACTTCCCAGTGCTTGGGAGTTTTTTATAAACTTAATCAACAACCTAATAAAAGAAAACTAGGCCCCATTTATTGGCCATCCCACCGCCTGAAAACGCATCATGAAAGAGTAGACCACACGCGGCGATCCTTGGCCTAGATTATCTCGAGCCGCCACAGTAAACATCCATCGATCAGCAACAAGCTAGCGAGGCCATGATACAAAACGAAAAACCATGCAGCAATACGAGAGGACACGCGGCAGTGGGAAGCACAAAAGATCCATCAACATTTCCAAGGTAACTGGCGCAGGAACAAAAATGCCACATGTCGCCCAGACGGAGCTCAGCAGAAAGCAGCAAAAAGCCATGAGAGAGATCCACGTGGAGAGCTCTGAGCAAAAGAAAAGAATGAGGCAGACCCAACTCAGAAAAGCAGCCAGTGCGAGCCACACGGCATGCAGACAGAGATTGCCGAAAAGTGAAGTGAAGTCAAAGCAAAAAGCCTCAAGAGGCAGCCACGTGACGAGCTCCGAGGACAGTGAGCATACAAAACTAAGGCGTAGCCGCAAAGGAAAAGAAAACTGCCAAGGCTTAGGCGGTTTTTGTTGAACAGTATAGTGTAATAGTTATTTTGATGTACCGAAGAAGAGATCTTTGGATTCTTCATCCTCACCATTAGATTATGTAGAGAAGAAGCATGTTGCAACTACATTTGATGGTTGTGCATTTTGGGTACCTAAGGGTGCTCATTCCATGGAAATGAAGCTTCTTGGTCGCATTGGTGAGAAGGGTCTTAGAACCCTAAAAAAATAAGAGCCTTTTTGAAGGCATTGATGATTGTAATCTTGAGTTCAACTTTTGTGAACATTATGTATATGGAAAACAACACTACAGGTGTTTCTTTTTACTCTAGTTCTCATAAGTATTTTGGGGTTTTGGACTATGTTCATTCAGATGTCTTAGGTCTTGTAAATGTTCATTCGTTATCAAAATATGTATATTTTGTTTCTTTCATAGATGATTATAGTAGAGGGACATTCTTTTATTTCCTCAAAAGTAAAGCTGAAGTATTTAGTCATTTTAAGGAGTTTAAGGCCTTGGTAGAAAATCAGACTACCTGAAAGATTAAGTGTTTGAGGATTGATAATGGTGGTGAGTTTTGTTTTGTAGAGTTTGAAAATTTCTATAAGAGCATGGGATTGAGAGACATAAGACAACTCCCTATACTCCACAACAAAATGGAGTAGTAAAGAGGATGAAAAAAATGTTGATGGAGAGGGCTAGGAGTTTGTTGAGTGGTGCTAGCCTTGAACAAAATTTTTTGGCTGAAGTGGTAGCCACTGCATGTTATTTGATAAATAGATCTCCTACATTATCACTTTTTGGAAAGACACCCATGAAGGTGTGGTCTGGTAAAAATCCTTCGATGATACATATCAGAGTATTTGGTTGTGAAGCTTATGCTCATGTTTTGATTGAAAAAAAGTCTAAGTTGGAGAACAAGGTTGTTAAGTGTATCTTTATCGGCTATGGTGTTGGTGTGAAAGGGCACAAGATTATGTATCTAGAAGCTCAAAAGTTTCTCTATAAAAGAAGTGAAATTTTTAGAGAGATGAGACCTTCCTTTGTTGAGATGCAACTGGAGACAGAGGAAAAACAAAATAAGGAGGTAGTTCAAATTCCATCTACTCTAAAGAAAGAAGAACTATGTAATCTTGTTGGACATGATGATGAGGATAACTCAAGTAGATTTTGAAATTTCTGAAGGGGTATGTGCAAAATCATCATGGAAAAGATAGGCCCTTAAGTGGCAATAAAATTCAAAAAATTAGAGTTAGGCAACTTGACGTAAAAATTTGAATAAGTTATCTATATTATTTCAAAAATATGTAAGAATAGAATCTGTAGAAAATTGAATTTAGTTTCTAAACTACTAGGTTTATTATTTATTTAAAAAATCTTATTTGGTGAAAATTTGAAATTTCAATGCAGTAGTACTTAAATTTTAGGAAAAAAATAAGAAGTAGGTGTCTGTCTGACCACCCTAACCACAATAAAATGATAATATATTTTTATAATATTTTAGATATAAGTACGGGACTCATGTTCTGATGTGATGCATATTTTTTTGTAATTTGTTTCCAAGTAAATAATTAATTATGAATTTTTTATTACAACTTTTTAAAAATATAAAAACTCATATGTCTGACCACCTTAACTTGGTCAAAACTTCATGATTTTGTTTATTTTTTTTTAATCCTATAGTATGTGAAGCATAGAATGTGACGCATGTTTTGGATTCAAAAAATGTGATACTGTTTGAAAGCTATAGATTTTTTTCAATCAGCCTATCAATCAGGACTTTAATCATAATTCAAATAGAAAATGAATAATATTTATCTATTAAATTAAAAGTAAAACATAATTTATATTGGTGGAAATCTGAGAATATCCTTTAAAAACCCTTTTCATTTCATCAATTTTGGGTAAAAAGAAAGTCGTCAGCCACATGGGCCATCATATCACTGAGATATCGCCACTTTTTGGTCCATCATGATCCTACACATACCCAAAGGATAACCTAAACCTTAGCCTTTGAGAAGGTCTACATGAATTAGGTATCAACTAGAAAGGTTTGGTTATTCATTATTGGATTCCAGTTGCATATTTTCTTGATTACTAATACTGATGAGCCTACGACTGTTAGAGAGGCTATGGGTATGAATGATTTAGATTTTGGGATGCAAGCCATAGATGAGGAGATGGCTTCTTTAAAGAAAAAAAGACTTAGGATCTAGTACCTTTTCCTATAGGATGTAAATCTATTGGTTGCAAATGGGGTTTCAAGAAAAAATGTGGCCCTCATGGTAGTGTTGAGAAGTATAAAGAATAGTTGGTCGCTAAGGGGTTTTCTTAGGTGGAGGGAATTGATTATGGGGAGATATTCTACCCTTTAGTGAAGCTAACATCTATTCACCTTATGTTATCACTTGCACTAGAATATGACTTAGAAGTGGAACAAATGGATGTGAAGACAACATTCCTTCATGGTGATTTTGGACGAATAGTTTTACATGTCACAACTAGAGCATTTCATTGAAAAAGGTAAAGAAAATTTGGTTTGAAAACTAAAGAAGTCTTTTTATGGTTTGAAATAGTCTCTTAGAATGTGGTATCATAAGTTCAATGCCTATGTGTTGTCTTTGGGATTTCAGAGATCTAAATTGGACCATGTGTATAATTTAAAAATGATAATGGTTGCATTCTCATTATTGTCCTATACGTAGATGATATGTTGTTTATTGGGAATAGTAAAAGTATGATTTTAGATTTGAAGTTTCTATTGTTAGCATAGTTTGAGATGAAAGACCTAGGTGTAGCTAGGTATATTGTAAGAATGAAAATTATGAGAGAAATAGCTAATAGAAAGCTTTGGTTAAGCCAAAGAAATTATTTGAACTCCGTCTTGGAGAGATTCAACCTGGTAGGTTGTAGATAGTTAGTTGTTCCTGTGATGCAAGGGATGAAGCTTTATATGAATGATTGTCCAATGTCTCCTACTAAGATGGAGGACATGGCCAGAGTAACATATGCAAGTGTATTTTTCAATCTGTTGTATGTGATGGTGTGTACGAGACTAGACATTGGCCAAAGAGTGGGAGTCCTTAGCCATTTTATGGATAATCTTAGACGGGTGCATTGGGATGTTGTTAAGAGAGTGTTCATATATTTATGGGGTACTTCTGAGTATGCCATGTGTTTTCATGGTTATCCTATTGGACCTTAAAATTCCATGAGTATTCATGGATATGTGGATTCAGATTGGGTAGGTGACATTGGCAGTAGAAGATCCACCAATGGTTATGTGTTTGTGATGTTTTGTGGTGCTATCAGTTGGATGAGTAAGAGGTAGGCTTTAGTTGCATTATCCACAATAGAGGCGGAGTATATGCTAGAAACTCATGCTTGTAAGGAATCCATTTGGCTTAAGAGATTGTGTTCTAATATCGGTTTATATGTAGGAAAAATTACTATTTTTTGTGATAGTCAAAGTGTGATATTCCTAGTGAAGAATCCTACCTTCCATTCTAGAACAAAGCACATCAATGTTCAATATCATCTTGTTTGTGATATGGTAGAAGATGGAAAGGTTAACTTGGAGAAGGTTGAAACTTTGGTGAATGTTGTAGATGCACTAACAAAATCAATATGCACTGAGAAGTTCAAATGGTGTTTAGATTCCATGGTCCTTGGGGCCCTGATCAGATGATTCTGTATGACTCTCGGTAGGTCTTCAACAAGTGTAAGAATGTTGGGATTAGGGTGTCTCAACCTTAGAGTCCTAATATTGATTTGTTTGATGTAATTAATGTATTTATTTTTATTATTTAATTGCCTATGGTGTCATGTCATTAATTGGGACCCACTGGCTAGGTGGCATCCTCTTTGGAGGTGACTGGATGCCACATAATCATCCCATGTGGGCATAGGAGTCTCACTTTGGAATCTATGACATATAGAAGATTCTATCAGACATCTTTAGGCATCTTTGAATGCATGGAGAAAGTTAGCGCCCAAGATGGGTTATGACAAGATGTAAGAGAATCAACTATTTTTAGTCAATTATGACAAATTCTCTTACTGATCCATGACAGGTTCTATGGAATATTTATGATATATTCTATGATAGTTGTAAGGCATGTTTCATAAGATATTTTTAGCATACTCTAGGTACCCAAGCTTGGAAGAAGAATATTTGCATGTTTGACCATTAAAAGGGGTGTAAGGGAATGTTGTACATGTGTCCAAATGCATCTCTATGGAATGGAAGATTGTGCCATGTGGATTTGGGTTCCCCTTCCCTTCTAGATGCTTCTTGAATCTTGTATCACTCTATAAAATGTATGACTTGCATTGTAGAATGCATAGTTTTTTTGTAGGTAATGAAGTTCTATTGAGTTAACTTCAAAACAGGTGTTTGCTTCGAGACACTTGTGTAGAAGCTTTGTACTTGGGTTGTATTGTAATTCTTTTTTGAAGTAATATAGAAGTAATGTGATTTTGGAGGGTGGGAATTTTTACCCAAAAAGATTTTCCCTATGTATATCTGGTGTATGTTACTTTATGTGTACTTGTTGATCTATTTCCATTATTCTCTATGTTCTTCTCTTGTTGTAATTATTGAAGGTGTTAAAAAAAATTATTTGTACCTCTCCCCTACTTAGATTAGTGTAGCAGATGTTTCCACTAACCTAAATTCCTTTCAGTTGTTGTCATGCACATCTCTTGAAGTTTTTTATTGACTATTGTAAGCATGTAATTTTAACTTTTAAAGTTTCATTGTTCTAATTATTAGGTTCGAATTCATATTTAGAAATAGGATGAATATCTATGAATTTTGTTGTTGGGAAGGTTGATTCGTGGTCTCTTAATCTCGAATAATCCAATGCCCTTATGATCTTTAATAAGATTTTCATGCCTTGAGTTTTTGTTTGTGAGACTTAGTTGTTACTTTCCATTTTCTTTTGTCAATATTTTTATGATGTTTTCTTTATCTACGTAATATATGAAGCATGAAGCATTTAAAAAAATTGTAGCATGAAGCATACATGTGGAATGGTAGACATCTTCCTCAATGATATAAAGCATGAAGCATGAATCATACACATGAATTTCCTCCATGAAGCACATGAAGCATTACTATATTCATATGAATGATTTAATGTTCAATTATCTTATAGGAGAATATTATTCAAACTTTATTAATATTTACAATTATGGAAAATAAGAGTGCATGGAAAACACTTGGATTTTAAATATTTGAAGTAAACCATCTACAAATATCTATTGAAGTGTGGATTTATAATGTAAATATGGACATCATCAATAAATAAAAAATTATTAACCAAATAGCCATGTAGGCATACATCAATATATGTCGATATAAGTATAAATGTATACAAAATAACCATATAGGCTTACAAGAATTCCATATAGGAATACAATTTCAAGTATATGCAATACAAAATATGTCCAAAAATACCATATAGGCATACAACAAAGGACCCCAATCAAAATTCATTGCCCTCCAAGTCAATGAAACAAACAGGTGGCCTTTGTTGGTCAGGTCGATGGTGATGCGTATGACACTTGTTTACTCTAAACTCGAGGGCTCCTCCTCCTAGGGTTTAGTTCCTCATCAAGCTTTATCTATTACAATAACAAGTAAATACATTAATATATATAAATTTCATTATAAATGATGATATATTTAACAAAATAATCACTTACCACCACTAGACAATCTCTCTCCTCAAGTGAAATATTAAAATGCTCATCCTATGGTGTGCCCAAGTCCTCTAGAAACCATCCAAATAGAAATTAAACTATGAATCAATAATCATTTGATTTTTCACTAACTAATATCTATAACAATGAATGTAATTTTAAATTTAATAGTCTGCCTCATATGCCTGTGAGAGGCATAGAGCTCTCTATTACAGAGGATACACCTTGCTCCATTACCCTATCAATATTTGAAGACATTTCCGCTTCCATCATCTAAAAATAAAACAAAAAAATATTCAATCATGAAAAGTAGAATAGTGATGTAGGCCATGGCTGATAATATATGAGATAATAAAAAAAAAAATTGAGTACTTATTGAAGTATATATTTCTTACTATAATGCTTACTATTTTCCCTATCCATAGCTTGTTCAAAAGAACTTCTTTTAGGTTTTTATCCATAGAAGCAAGGCAGTGAAGTTCTATTTCATAAAATTATTTGGTAGACATGTATGAAAAATGTGGTAGCATAGAGAAGGTAGTGAACTATTTTTAAAAATGCCTCAAAGAAATGTGGTTTCATGGTGATGGAAATCACCATGAGAGCACATTTATTTGAGGAATTTTTTCAAACAACTCATTGCCTTGTCTATGCTATTGCTTACTATTATACTTTGATCAATTTTTTCCAAGCATCCATAGTTTGTTGTGTAGTGCCCCTCCATGATTCGCCCTTGCATGATGTTTGATTAATTTTGTTTGGGTTGTTTGAATTAAATTTGTTTTATAATGATGTTTGTTTTGATGATGAATTAAATAAATTATTAGATAAATAATATTGATAAATAGTTTTGAGTTGCCTTGGGTAATTAATTTATTAAATCAAATTGTTGAGTAATAAAGTATTTTTTATTATTTAATGTTGAGTTTGTAATAATAAAGTAAAATGTGAAAAGAGATTAATATGAAATAAAATATTAAAATAAAACATTAAATTGGATGAGGATAATCGATAATGGGATAAAACAATTATAAAGATAGAAAAAGAATTCTCGAAGCACATGCGTGACTTCAAACTGGTTGAAGAATAGAAACTTGTTATTTTGCGAGTTTTTTTATCTGCTTTTTGTTTAAAAAAAAGCTTTCCTTGGTAAATAATTATCATTTTTGGAAGGGAGCTTTTGGGGAGTTTGATCTTTGATTTTTAGTTTTCGTATAGGGAAGAACTTGGTCTAGAGAAGAAACTTTTATGTAGAATATTTGTATTTTATGAATGGTTTTGAAAGAAAATATTGAATTGGGGAAAATCGACTGTGATTGAATTGTTTGAAGAATTGGAACGTTGTGAATGTAACAGTTGATCTTGGCACCATTTTTCCATTTTATTTCCGTCTCAACAACATTGGAATCCAGGTTGGCTTGTTTTGCTCTTAATTTTTTTTTATCAATTAAAACAACCGATTCTGCTTTTGTTTTAGCATGAGATATCATAGAATCCGATGAAATGTATTATCCTCGATATTTGATGCCTTATTTTTGGATGCTTTTAATTTTGCATTACATGGTTTCAAAAATGATTACCTGCGAATATATTTTCCTACGCCATCCATTATATCGGTTACCCTTTTTTTTTTAATTCGATGGAAATTGGATTGGATTGACCTCCTCCCTGCATAACAGTCTCCATACTCTCCTTTCCATGTTAAAACAGAGAAAGATGTTAATATGATTGAGATTTCATGTGAGGGGGTCAATCGAACCAAGAGACTTCCCAACCGATACCTTCCTTGTCCCCGTTCATTTATTGCTATCACAGCGCTCCAAAAATTTTGAGCTGCCTTTACTTGTGATTAAGCATCGAGCCTTTCACCCCTGCATATGGCATTTTCTCCTTCTATGGTATGCGTCTGTAATCTGGAGCTCACCTTTTAGTTTTTGGTTATTCAAACATCTACTTTCTATGGAATCACATTATATGTAAATCGATGAACAATTGATATTGTTCGCTATTTTTGTAGTTCCTTGAAATTTCTAAAGATCAATCTATAAAACCAATGGTGCACCCCTTTGCTTGTTAATTGTTTTTTCTTGAAAGTTTCTATAGTCCTATAAATAGCTCCAAACTTGGCGCCCCATATGC
The DNA here is from genome assembly GCA_007115665.2 of Sequoiadendron giganteum. Lineage (NCBI taxonomy): Eukaryota > Viridiplantae > Streptophyta > Pinopsida > Cupressales > Cupressaceae > Sequoiadendron > Sequoiadendron giganteum. The sequence continues at coordinate 366,068,857 of CM021110.1, read as the reverse complement.
CTGCCATTGCATTTGCTTGAAAGATTTTAAGTCCATTCCTCCCTCACAATAGCGCATCTCTTCCTCTTTTCTCTAGCCGCTACTTGCAGCCTTTTGATTGCTGAATCTGTGCTATGCTTGGCCATCGCTGGTCTACTCCATATAAGAGTTCCATGCTTGTATAAGATTTGAAGATTTCTTTTCTTATGGTTTGAGGTGTGATTGTTTTATTCCTTTAGGCATTTGAATTTTGAACTACTTGATATCATTATTTGAATTTTGAACTACTTGATATCATTATCTTTGTCTTTCAGATTATATTTAATCACCTGAATTTACAATTACTTGATATTCGATATTTGTATTGAGTTTTATTCTGAAAAATCATATTATATGCATGTAGTCAAAACTTTGTAATTCTTATCCATCCTATTTTATTCGACAAATATTGTCTGCATTCTTATGGATTTCATTTGTGTCTCTAAATTCTTCTCTTCTATCACATCGATACTTCCATAGTTTAGCCGCATACCCATCTGACCTTTGCAAATGTATTTAACATTTACATCAATTGAATATCTATCGGTTTTTTCTGTGTTTTCCTTTGCTCACCGAGTATGGTCAAACGCTGCCTTTTTCAGATTTATAACATTTTTCCTCTCACAAGTGGCATCAATTGGATTCCATAGTAGGCTTGGATTTACATGTAAATCTATTGGAGTGATTTAAATTTGTGAACTCTAGTTGATTATCCTATGAATTATAATTGCATAATGAATTCTAAAGTCTTTATTTAAAACCAATATATGGATAACCTGCAATCGCGACATCCTATGGGAATGATTGATAGAATCTAAATGTTAAATTGGTATTTGTTATGTTTCATAGTTGATAGCTATCCTGCATGCTTGGCATTCACCGAATATCTTTTATATACAGTTTAATGCGATTTCACCTCTTTCATTTGAAAATGGGTATTCGATATAACATGCTTGAAATTAATGTCTATGTATTATATTTGATGTCCGAGGAAGGTGTAATATGTGTAGAGTTCAACCTATATGAATTTTATTTGATATCCATTGTTTATGCATGGTGGTTGGTATTCGGTTATTATGACTTTAGTATGATATTTGTTGAATATGTTTAATGTTTTGGTTTTCTATATATATATATGTTTATATATATATGAATATGTCTTTTATAATCTATCTTATTGAAATTTCATTCCGTTTAAAATATATATAGAATATCGTATAAAAATTAGAATTATAGTAAGAGATTTTGTAACAAATAGGGTTAGTAAATGAGCTGAAGTTAGTTTCTCTTAAAAGATATCTAGGGGTATTAAGTATTGTTTGTTTCAAATTAGTGTTCTTTTGATTTAGAAAAGTATTCATTTTCTATCTTGCTGTAAATTCATTTTGGTGTTTATTTAAAGGAATGTTTTCACAATTATTAACACTAAATAATAGCTAAACTTAATATAGAGTTGCACCAAGTCTTGCTTGAGTAAAATTATCGTTTTAGATTAGATATCATTCTTATTCTTAAATAGAAGTTAGTTCTTTTAAATTGTGGATTTTTTCCCCATAATTATTTAACAGTTAAATCATTACGTAATTATGTTACTTGAACGAATGTTATTATAATTATTTATGAATTAATGTGTAAATGACCTAATTAGGTTAGTTAAGTGGTTGAGTTAATGAGTATCATGAAATTTGCAGTCGATGTCTTAAATGGAGTCTTTCATGATTTATTTATTGGATTTGTTTTCTTGCATAAAATTTTGTGTTTGATGAATTGAAAATTGGGGTAATTATGGTTATTGTTTACTTTTGTGCCAAATGGTTAAGGTTGGTTTTTATAGGTTTAGGAGGGAGTAATTTTACATGTATGGCTTTATGATTGTTCATTTTGGAGGGAGCTGGATTATGTTTGAGATGAGTACATGAGGTTTTTTCGCCTTGCACTACTTACTCATTAATGTGGTTGTGATTGGTGAGCGAGATGGTTCATACCTTGCTTTGGATATTTATTTATGTGATTCCTTTTATGTGCAAGATGGCTTTACCCTATTTGATGTTTTGGGTCTACTAGTTGCAAGTAGGGGGAGTGGCTCTTAATGGGGGCTGACATCTAGTGAGAGACTGCCAGGGTAACCCATTGGAGAGTTTCTTAACATAGTGATAACCTAATTAATACATTTGGGGTTGGGTAGATGCTCACACTAATTAAGATAAATTGGATGCCTCACCCATGCTTGTAATGCTTAGTCAGGCTAAGGATGGGTTGAGAAGGCCTAGTTGGCAGTATGAACTTCCTTGTCCTCATGAAAGGAATGTTGGTTCCACATGTGTCATCCTATGGATTCAACGTCTAGTGAGAGAATGTTAGGGTAACCATAGATGGGGGCACACATCTAGATAGAGACTATAAGGGTAACCCATGTTAGGACCATGTGATGACACTCTTCCCTATTGCAATCTAGCATTCCCTTGTTTTGTGTTTTCCTTTTCTTGCATGTGTTTGTCTTGAAGTGAAGTCAATGTTGTAAGTGGTGTTTTTGTTATGTGATGCTATGTTGTACTATGTTATGTTTGAACCATGATTTGTCCTTTTGTGCTAAGCCTTTTGTCTTCTTGACTATTTTGTGGTGGGACCTAATTGTTATCTCCTTGCATGAGGGGTGGACCTTAGGGTTCCAAATGGTCAGGTGGATTGTGTTTTATCCTCCATTGGGGTTTCCTTGATGTTTCCTCATGGGCATGGAGGTTGTACTTGTATACCGGATTACAGACCTTGAACCAATTCGACAAGGTAGTCTCTTTGTATATGTATTAGAATTGCACATTAGTTGTACCATGTATTGTAATATTGATGTAATCTTTTCAATTGTATCTAGGGAAGTGTTATTGTAACAATGTAATGATGTACTCTCACATAGCAAAACTTGTATATGTACATGTTGTTATTTATAAGTGATCTTTCAAGCTATTTATCTTATGACATGTTATAGAGATTCATATTGTTTAATCATATAATGTGATGGTTTAAAATGGACTTGATGGTTAGACAAATAATGTAAAAATATTTGTTAATGGAATTAATTCTAGTTATTGATTATAGATGTGTTAGTAGCATATTCAAGGAACCTTAGAGGACTTAGTTTAGTTTATATGTTATGTTAAGTTATGCAGCTCACTATTATTTCCTTAAAAAAAAATATATATATTTAGCTGTGTTTGTGTATTGTCCTTTGGGGTTCCATGGCAAGGCATTACACTTGGTATCAGAGCCTAGGTTCATACACTAGGAACTTTGGTTTCATATGATCCCATTATATTACCCTTTTTCTTAGACTATTGATCTTATGTTTGTCTCCTTATATCATCCTAACCTAATAATATGAGACTTGTCCTTTGGTGGTGTTTATCCAATGGTGTAGAAGACCGGTGGAAAGGATAGGACCCTCGGTGTAGTGCACAATGCATCGATATTCTTTCTATCGAGGATGCATTATGTGTTGGATGTTTCTAATATGTGGTTGTCATTGATGTCAACACTATTGGCATTAATGCATTAGAGGATGTATATGTCAAGGATATTGAGAAAATTGTAATAAAATAAGTTGCAAGTTGTCAGTGGTGAAGTGAAGTTATGTATGTTGGCTAGCTCAGTATGTTAATGATCAGAGGTTTTGGATTAAAGGGTTTGTTTTCAATCATATCTAGTTTATCCACTAAAATTTTTAGAGATCTACATGAAGATTTGATCGAGTTATGAGTATCTATATTCTGACAGTTTTTTTGTTGCTTCATTTGGTGTTCCTGAAAGAGGATGATGTAATTTTAGTAAGTTCAGTTTTTGCGGATGCTTCTTTGATGATTCATGATGCTTTTGGATGTTTTCTACATCATTCTATATCTATGTTGTGCATTCACATTGATCTTTGCACTCACGATTGGTGATTTTCTTTTGTGTATTCATATTTTTCATTTTCATGGGCGACAGGATGATTGTAGCGTGTTGTGGATCTTCGAGGAATAATTATTGAAGATGTTTTATGTTCGAGGATGTTGTTTTGGGTCCTCAAAATGTTGTGACTCATATTGGTTGATTCACATTGATAATTACTTATGTTTTGGGCTGACAGTTTGTATCCATTTCATATTTTATTGAAGTCGACATGTAGATGATGTTATTCTTAGTTGTGGATATATATGAGTGATTGCTTATATCATTTGAGGTATCGGTGAAGTGAAGTGTGCGAGTCCTGAGTGCAAATAATGTTCCAATAATTCGAAGGTAGAAGTTAAGAGTGAAAAAGAGTGAGTAGAGCTTATGTGCTTAATTGGAACTATAATTAGGCATTAGCAGATGCTATTTTCTCATTTCAAAATCTTTAGATGGATTTAATCTAAATGTAACTATAAGATAGTGTGTCTTCCTTGGTCAGTAAGCCTTTTTGTATTTGAATAGTGAGCTCTAGGTAGTGTGTCTGAATGCAAGTGCATTAATCATTTACTATACTTTTAACAGAATATAAACTTGTGGATTAATCTCCACCGTGGTTTTTCCCCTAACAGGGTTTCCACGCAAAATCTTGGTGTTATGTATGTTTCTGATATGATGATGGTCTTTTCTTTCATGTTTGATCATCAGATCTGAGAATAAGTTTAATAATTATAATTTTTGTGACAACTAATTCACTCCACCCTCTCAGTTGTCTTCCAATCTATTTCCAACAATTGGTATCAAAGAAGGTTCCTTGGAAGAAGTTTAATAGCTTGAGGTGATCCAGGATGGCGATATATAGGAAGGATAGTCTAAAATTTGATGGAACAAACTATTATCTATGGAAGACTCAAATGGAGTGTCATCTAAGATGCATTGGTGAATCTTACTGGAACATTACAAAGAATAGGTATATCATCCCACATAATGCTCCTTCTACTTTTGTTGAGATTAAAGAGGTTAAGTATAATATCAGGGCTAAGGAAGCATTGTTGAGTGCTTTGACTGATTCCGAGATGAAAAATGTAATGTAAATGAAGACTGCTTATGAGATCTAGAAATAAATATTAATATTGTATGAAGGTGATACTCATGTGAAGATGGCTAAGCTGTAGAGTCTAAAAGGGAAATATGAAACATTGAAAATGGGTGAAGATGAGAACATCACTTCTTTTATGCAGAGAGTGAATGAAATACTGTGTACTATCAGATTTGTTGGTGGAACACTAGAAGAATCAGAGATTGTTGCTAAAGTGCTCAAATCCTTGCCTACTACATACAAACACAAAGTTGTTGCTATTGAGGAGATCTAGACTGTGAAAAATGTAACCAGAGAAATGTTGATTGGTAAGCTTGTTGCTTTTGAGTTAAGTGAGTTTGGTGATGCTCTTCCTAAGATAGAATCTGCATTCAAAGCTACTACCTCCAAAAAATATAAGAAGAGATATGATCTGGGATAAATTTCCTCTAGAATCCTATCCAAGTATGAGCAAGAAATGAGAGAGGTTGAAAAAGAAGAACAAAAAATAGATGAGCTTGAAGCACTTCTTTTCAAGAGGGTACCTAGAGGAGAAAGTAAGTATAAAGGGAATTTTCCTCTTAATTTTTTTTTCATGCAATAAGATAGGTCATTTTTCCTCAAGGTATCCAGAAAGAGTTCCTAAACCAAGATCTAACAAGCCTAGATTCCAAAGGAAGTATTATTTTGGTACTGATGAAGGTGTGACAAATGATGAATCAGATAAAGGGAATGCAAGTGAAGATGAGTTTGTATTTATTTCTATCAGGGAAAGTGATCTAGTACCTACTGAATCTGGTAGTTGCATGAATGTGGAGAAAGATCTAGCTGTGAGAATTGAAGAAAAAGATGAATGGGTGATTGACAATGGATGCTCTCATTACATGACAGGTGATAAAAGTAAATTTGTGAGTCTTGAAAAGTATGATGGTGGTGTTGTAAGATTTTGTGATGACAAATTTGGTGTAATCCGTGGAAGAGGTTCCATTTATTTTGATGGTAAGAATAACACTAATGATGTTTTATATGTGGAAGGTTTCAAGCATAATCTTTTAAGTGTTGGACAGATGGTTGACAAGGGATACAATATTCAATTTAAGGATGGAAAATGTAAAATATTGGGGAGTTCTGGGAATGTGATTACATCAGGTACAAAAACAAAAGGTAACATATTTCACCTAAGTACAGCTAATAAAAGTTGTATGATTTCTCAGGTTGATGAAAGTTGGTTGTGGCATAGAGAAATTTTTTCATGTAAACTTTGACAATATTATCAAGATAAGTTCTACTCAGGCTGTGAGAGATCTTCCTAAGTTGGTAAAGCCTACTAATACCATATGCAAGGAATGTCAGTTAGGGAAGAAAAATAGAGATTCATTTCAGAGCAAACAACATTGTTCAAATGAAGTATTGGAGCTTATGCATACTAATTTGTGTGGTCTTTCTAGAGTCAGAAGTTTACAAGGAGACATGTATTTCATGTTACTCATTAATGATTATTCTAGATTGATGTGGGTTGATTTATTAAGGGAAAAATATGAAGCTCTAGAGAAATTCAAGATTTTTAAGGCTAAGGTTGAGACAAACATAGGTCTAAAGATTAAATGTTTGAGATTAGATAGAGGTGGTGAATTCATTTATGGTGAGTTTAATTATTTTTGTGAAGAACATGGGATAAGGAGACAATTATCTGCATCGTAGACCCCTTAGCAAAATAGAGTTGTGGAAAGGAAAACCAAGACAGTTCTAGATGTTGTTAGGACTATGATGTTGGAAGGAAATGTCCCATATATTTGCTAGAGAGAAGCTATGAGTACTATTTTTTACACTCTCAATCAGGTACATGTCAAAAGTGATACTGATAAGACCCCTTATGAGCTATGGTTTGGTCATAAGCCTACTATTAGATACTTCAAAAAATTTGGGAGTAAATGCTATATCAAAAGAGATGAAGATATAGGAAAGTTTGATGCTAGGAGTGATGAAGGATTATTTCTTGGTTACTTTACTAAAACTAAAGCCTACCAGTGCTTCAACAAAAGATTGAGGAAAGTAGTTGAAAGTGCTAATGCCGAGGTTGATGAAGACATATTTAAACCATCCAGAACCTATGGATATGATTCAGATGATCAAAATGGAATTTTAGCTCAGACTCATAATCAATTTTAGATCATTCCGGTGAATCAATAAAGCCCAGAGGAAGGAACTAGTGAAAGTACAGAAGTGAGATCACAAGAACCTAAAGTTCAAGAAAGATTGCAAGGTATGTAAGATTGAATCATTCAGAAGATCAAATTATAGGTGACAAGAACAAAGTTGTTCAAACTAGGAGAAGAATTGCAAAAGAATATTGTTTGATATCAAAGACCGAGTTAAATAATGTAAATGAAGCATGCAAAGATGAACATTGGATGAAAGCAATGAAAGAAAAGCTACAAAAAATTAAGAAGAATGATACATGGACTCTTGTTCCTAGACCTAAGGACAAAAATTTAATTGGAACCAAATGGGTCTTTCAAAACAAACTGAATGAGCAAGGTGAAGTTGTTAGAAACAAAGAAAGATTGGTATGTAAAGGATACTCTCAAATGGAAGGAATTGAATTTGAAGAAAAAAATTCCCCTATTGCTAGGATTGAAGCTGTGGACTATTTCTTGCTTATGCTTCTTACAAAAACTTCAAGGTTTATCAGATGGATGTCAAGTCAACATTTCTAAATGGTGAACTGGAAGAAGAAGTGTATATTGAGCAACCTGATGGATTTCAATTGACTAATCAGGGAGATGGTTTGTTGGTTGAAGAAAGCATTGTATGGACTTAAGCAATCCCCAAGAGCATGGTATGCCAGATTGGATAAGTACTTGTTGAAGCTTGGATTTAACAAAGGTACTGTTGATAGTAATCTGTATTTCAAGATTGATCATGATAATATTTGATTGTTGAACTCTTTGTTGATGATATCATTTTTGGAGGAGATGATAGTTTGTGCATGAAGTTTGATGATGGGATGAAGATTGAGTTTGAGATGTCCATGATTGGAGAAATGGAATTATTTTTGGGATTGTAAATTACTCAGTTAGATAAAGGGATTTTTATATCTCAGTCCAAGTATGTGAAAGAATTGCTAAATAAATTTTAAATGGAAGATTCAAAGCCAGTTGGTACAACTATGGTGATCAGATGTAAGTTGATACAAGGTGATGATTATCCTAAAGAAAATCAGACTAGATACAGATATATGATTGGTGGATTATTGTATTTGAATCAAACTAGACCTGATATCATGAATTTTTTATGCATTGTTGCAAGATTTCAAGCTAATCCTAAGGAATCTCATGTGACTATTGTGAAGAGTATTTTTAGATACATGAAGGGGATAGTTGATTTTGGCCTATGGTATCGGGTGATCCCACAATAGTGGTTTACAATTTTTGGCCAAACTGGATACTGAAATTATTATTTTTAACTAAATCTTCACATTCGGGCATCGATAGTGGCTAAACCGCGAGGAATTTGGAGTTGATGCAAACTAGAGTCTCATCACATTTTGTCTATAGATTCTAAAAATATTTTTTTCAAAATTTTTGGAATAATATTACACTTCATTTTCCATCTCCCACAAAAAGTGGTTTTTTTCATAAAACAACATTTTTAAAATGTGACGCTCATTGTATACAACATAACTTTTTTTGTATGAAGGATAAAATTCTAATTTTTTTGAATTTAGATTTGTAACTACAATATCTAGCACTTTCATTTGGTCTCATAGTTTTTTATTGAATACGTTTTCCTTAATAGAGTTTCGAAGTCAAACCAATTGCAATTCAAACATAGGCCGACTGTATACAACATAACATTTTTTGTATGTATTAAAATTCAAAAAAAAAAATTTAATGGATCAAGGACATCACTACCCAGCACAAACATATTTGAAAAAAAATAATATTGATAATTTTCTATTTTTTCACATGTGCAAAACAAAGAGCTTGATTTTCGGTGAAAAACCTATGTTTAATAAAACTAAAAAAACACATACATAATAAAACCAAAGCATATTAAAATTATCTTCATGGGATAGCTCATTTCAAGGACTACCATAATCATTTCAAATAAATTTTAAATGAATTCATTTGATCCCCCAAAACGTAAATCAAAAGTGATTTTTTATCAACATTTTGATAGGTGTAAAGGAGACTCATTTATAGGTATCGTTTAAAACTAGTGAGGTTCTATCCAAGGGGGTTTGATCTAAGGTGGTTTGATCAAACCCTCTTCAATTGGAATCCTTAAAATGGAACTTTTAAAGTCTTAAATCATTATATTTTCTAAAAATATGTGATTTCAGCAAAAATCAGTTCCTCTCAAAAATTATAAACCAGCTTTGAGAGATCACCCTATCCTAAAGAAGATTTTACTTTGAGCGCTTATGCTGATGCTGATTGGGCAAGAGATGTGAATGAAAAAAAATGTACTAGTGGTGGTGCATTTTTCTTGGGAAAGAAGTTGATTTCATGGTTAAGTAAGAAGCAAAATGCCATTTCTTTATCCACTACAAAGGCATAATAGATTCCTGATGCTAAAAATTGTACTCAAGTATTGTGGATGAAGTATATGTTGAAATATATCATAGTTATGTATGATGAGCCTATTGCCATATTGTATGATAATTAAAGTGCTATTAAGATTTATAAGAATCTGGTGTTGCATTCAAAAACCAAGCATATATCTATCAAGTTTCACTTTTTGAGAGAGAAGGTGAGTGAGAAGGAAGTCAGATTGGAGTATGTGCCTACTAAGGAACAAATTGCAGATATATTTACCAAAAACTTTCCTAAGGATACTTTTGAGTATCTCAGAGGGAAGCTAGGGGTGATTACCCCTCCTAATCAGAACTAAGATGCATTAACGCGCATCAGTCCATGCATTTCATAGTCATATCTTGATTCAGATTGATGTTGTGGTGGCTGCTACTCAGGGAGAGTAGTCAGATGTTCAAAAATATGGTTAAGAGCTTGTGTGGAAAAATATACACATTATCTTTGTCATTTATGTCAAAGGGGGAGAAGATTCATGTGAAAAACTATGAATTATCTGAGGAGAAGACTCAAAATCAAAGGGGGAGAAAGTGCTAAGAGAAATTTGTGTTGATGGTGTTTTTCACATCATGTGTTGCCATCAATGCCAAAGGGGGAGATTGTTGGATGTTGCTGGTATGTGGTTGTCATTTATGTCAACACTATTGGCATTAATATATTAGAGGTTGTATATGTCAAGGATATTGAGATAATTGTAATAAAATAAGTTGTAGGTTGTCAGTGGTGAAGTGAAGTTATGTATGTTGGATAGCTCAGTATGTTGATGATCAGAGGTTGTGGATTAAAGGGTTTTTTTCGAGCATATCTAGTTTATACACCGAAAGTTTCAGAGATTTGCATGAAGATTTGATAGAGTTATGAGTATTTGTGTTCTGACAATTTTTCTATTGCTTCAGTTGGTGTTCCCGAAAGAGGATGATGTAATTTTAGTAAGTTTAGTTGCTGTGGATTCTTGTGTGATGATTCATGATGCTTTTGGATGATTTTTGCATCATTTTATATCTATGTTGTACATCTGCATTGATCTTTTCACTCATGATTGGTGATTTTATTTTGCGTGTTCATATTTTTCATTTTCATGGCCAACATGATGATTGTAGCATGTTGTGCATCTTTGAGGAATAATTATTGAAGATTTTTTGTGTTCAAGGATGTTTTTTTGGGTCCTCACAATGTTGTGGCTGACATTGGTTGATTCACATTGATAATTACTTATGTTTTGGGTCGACAGTTTGTATCCATTTCATATTTTATTGAAGTCGACATGTAGATGATGTTATTATTAGTTACGGATATCTGTGAGTGATTTGTTATATCATTTGAGGTATTGGTGAAGGGAAGTGTATGAGTCCTAAGTGAAAATAATGTTCCAATCATTCGAAGGAAAAATTTAAGTGTGAAGAAGAGTGAGCAGAGTTTTTGTGCTTAACTAGAAATGTAATCAAGCATTAGCATATGTTATTTTCTCAGTTCAAAATCTTCAGATGGATTTAATCTGAATGTAACTGTAAGATAGTGTGTCTTCCTTGGGGAGTAAGCCTTTTTGATTTGAGTAGTGAGCTCTAGGCAGTGTGCCTGAATGCAAGTGCATTCCTCATTTACTATACTTTTAACAAAGTATAAACTTGTGAATTAATCTCCACCATGGTTTTTTCCCCTAACAGGGTTTCCATGCAAAAATCTTGGTTTTATGTTTGTTTTTGATGTGATGATGGTTTTTTCTTTCATGTTTAATCATCAGATCTGAGAATAAGTTTAATAAGTATAATTTTTGTGACAACTGATTCACACCCCCCTCTCAGTTTTTTTCCCTTGTGTTGGAAACATTATGGACCCTTATGTATCCTTGTGATGTGACTCCTGGTGATGTGAATTTGTGCGTGTATGTGAAGAATGTGTGTTAAATCTAGAATTTTGTGCTTATGAAGTGATAAATTGTGTTTTCATGCTTCAAAAAAGTTTAAAATCATGATCATGTGACTGAATATGTTACGAGATTTATTGTTGTACACCGGATAAAGTGGAACATTTTGTGTGTAATGATGGATATTTAACAAAAAATGTGTGCATAAATATGCTATGTTTTATAAAAGTGTAGAATTCTAAGGTAATTAATCAACTTGAATGACTGGTACTAATGTGTTATGTTTCCACCCTAGTTTGTGAATTCCAGGTAGTCGGCTTCGGAAGTCGGTGATGAAGGTAAATAAATGGGGATATTTACATGTAGGTACTAATGAGGTTAAGAAGTGAACCATTTTATGATACAATACACATGATATAGATTCATGGTTATGATCATTATGTGATTATTATTCTGATTGTTAAGTAGCGGATTTTTTATGAGTTGATTTGATTATTAGAGTTGTTTTGACTGATGTCTTCATCTGGTCATGTCTACTATGTGATTTTCAGGGGATTATTATATGTTGTTCATTATGTGACTATTGGTTGTACATTAATGTGGTTACTTGTTTGAGGTGTCTTGGTGAAAGGGGTAGTGTCTCACTACTCATTCATGAGTACCTTGCTATGTTGTGATTTCCTTTCACAGTGTGTCTAACTGTATGATTATATATATATGTTCTACCATGTTGTCTACTATAGGTTCCAAGTACTAAGCACCAACTCCACCTAAATTGATAGGTCTGAGTGTTCCTTAAACCCAATGTAAATTGTTGAATGAAGATAATGTATGGTCCCCTACCCTAGCCATCATCCTCGAAGAGGGTGAGCATCCAGTCCATCACCACGTCAGTGTGTCTGTGGTCAGTTGGTCTTGATTCTTGATATTGGTTAAGGTTTAGGTAATTGTTTGACATTTGGTTTTCTTAATTATTTGTTGTTGCTTGTATTTACTTTAAAGGAAGGGTGAACGTGGTATTACTTAACAAATTTTTTGAACTAATGTGTGTGTGTTTTATTTTAACCTTGCTACTTATAGGATTAAGTAGAATCTTAAGGGGGAGGATGTAGTGCCCCTCCATGATTCACCCTTTCATGATGTTTGATTAATTTTGTTTGGGTTGTTTGAATTAAATTGGTTTTATAATGTTGTTTGTTTTGATGATGAATTAGATAAATTATTAAATAATTTATGTTGATAAATAGTTTTGAGTTTCCTTGGTTAATTAATTTATTAAATCAAATTGTTAAGTCGTAAAGTGTTTTTTATAATTAAATATAAAGATAATTATTATTTAATGTTGATTTTTTAATAATAAAGTAAAATGTGAAAAGATGTTAATATGAAATAAAATATTAAATCAAATGAAGATAATTGATAATGGGATAAAACAATTATAAAGATAGAAAAATAATTCTTGAAGCACATGTGTGACTTCAAACTGGTTGAAGAATAGAAACTTGTTATTTTGCAATTTTGTTTATCTTCTTTTTGTTTCAAGAAAACAAAATCTTTCCTTGGTTAATAATCATCATTTTTGGAAGGGAGATTTTGGGGGGTTTGATCTTTGATTTTTAGTTTTCGAACAAGGAAGAACTTGGTCTGAAATTTTTTTTATGTAGAATAGTTGTATTTTATGAATGGTTTTGAAAGAAAATATTGAATTGGGGAAAATGGATCATGATTGAATTGTTTGAAGAAGTGGATCATAGCAAACACAACAGTTGATCTCGGCACCATTTTTCTATTTTGTTTCCATCTCAACAACGTTGGAATCCAGGTTGTTTTGTTTTTTTTTTAATTTTGTTTTATCGATTAAAGCAACCAATTCTGATTTTTGTTTAGCATGAGATATCATAGAATTTGATGAAATGCATTATCATCTATATACATGCCTTATTTTTGGATTCTTTTAATTCTGCCTTACATGGTTTCGAAAATGATTACCTGCGAATATATTTTCCTACACCATCCATTATATCAGTTACTTTGTTTTTTCTTAATTCGATGGACATTGGATTGGATCGACCTCCTTCCTACATAACAGTCGCGCCACACTCTCCTTTCCATTTTAAAACTGAGCAAGATGTTAATATGATTGAGATTTCATGTGAGGGGGTCAGGCGAACCAGGAGCCTTCCCAGTCGATACCTTCCTTGTCCTTATTCATTTTCTACTATCGCAATGCTTCAAACTTTTGTAGATGCCTTCACTTGTGATTAAGCATCGAGTCTTTCACCCCTATGCATAGAGTTTTCTCCTTCTATGGTCTGCACCTATAATCTAGAGCTCACCTTTTAGTCTTTGGTTATTCGAAAATCTCCTTTCTATGGAATCACATTATATGGAAATCGATGAACAATTGATATTGTTCATTGTTTTTGTAGTTTCCTAAAAGTTTCTAAAGATCAATCTATAAAACTAGTGGTGCACCCCTTTTCTTGTTAATTGTTTTTTCTTGAAATTTTCTGTAGTCCTATAAATAGCTCCAAACTTGGCACCCCATATGCCTACCATTTCATTTTCTTGAAATCTTTTACAGCCATTCCTCCCTCACAATAGCATGCCTCTTCCTCTTTTCTCTAGCTACTGCTTGCGGCCTTTTGATTGTTGAATTTGTGCTATGCTTGTCCATCGCTGGTCTACTCCATATAAGAGTTTGATGCTTTTATAAGATTTGAATATCACTACTTTTCTTATTGTTTGAGGTGTGATGGTTTCAGATTATATTTAATCACTTGAATTTGTAGTTTATTGGTATTCGATATTTGTATTAATTTTTATTTTGAAAAATCATATCATATGCATGTAGTCGACACTTTGTAATGCTTATCCATCCTATTTTATTCAACGAATATTTTCTGCATTCTTATGCATTTCATTTATGTCTCTAATGTATGCTCTTCTATCACATCGATACTTCCATAGTTTAGCTGCATATCCATCTGACCTTTGCGAATGTATTTAAATTTACATCAATTGAATATCTATCGGTTTTTTTTGTGTTTTCCTTTGCTCACCGAGTATGGTTGAACGCTATCTTTTTCAGATTTATAGCCTTTTTCCTCTCACAAGTGGCATCACTTGGATTCCATAGTAGGCTTGGATTTACATGTAAATCTATTGGAGTGATTTAAATCTTTGAACTCTAGTTGATTATCCTATGAATTATAATTGCATAGTGAATTCTAAAGTCTTTATTTAAAACCAATATGTGGATAACCAATAATTGTGACATCCTATGGGAATTATTGAGAGAATCTAAATGTTAAATTGGTATTTGTTATGTTTCATAGTTGATAGCTATCCTACATCCTTGGCATTCACCGAATATCTTTTATATACAGTTTAATGCGATTTCACCTCTTTCATTTGAAAATGGGTATTCGATATAACATGCTTGAAATTAATGTCTATGTATTATATTTGATGTCCGAGGAAGGTGTAATATGTGTAGAATTTGACTTATATGCATTTTATTTTATAGCCATTGTTTATGCATGGTGGTTGGTATTCGGTTATTATGTCTTTAGTATGATATTCGTTGAATATGTTTAATGTTTTGGTATTTAATATAAATATATATATGTATGTTTATATATATATGAATATGTCTTTTATAATCTACCTTATTGAAATTTCATTATGTTTAAAATATATATAGAATATATGTATAAAAATTAGGATTATAGTAAGATATTTTGTAACGAATAGGGTTATTAAATGAGCTGAACTTAGTTTCTCTTAAAAGGTATCTAGGGTTATTAAGTATCGTTTGATTCAAATTAGTGTTCTTTTGATTTAAAAAATTATTCAATTTCCATCTTGCAGTAAATTCATTTTGGTATAGTTTATTTAAAGGAATGTTTTCGCAATTATTAACATTAAATAATAGCTAAACTGAATATAGTGTTGCACCAAGTCTTGCTTGAGTAAAATTATCATTTTAGATTAGATATAATTTTTATTCTTAAATAAAAGTTATTTCTTTTAAATTGTGCATTTTTTCCCCACAATTATTTAATAGTTAAATCATTACATAATTACTTACTTGAATGAATGTTATTATAATTATTTATGAATTAAGGTGTAAATGACCTAATTAGGTCAGTTATGTGGTTGAGTTAATGAGTATCATGAAATGTGGAGTTGATGTCTTCAATGGAGTCTTTCATGATTGTATTATTGGATTTGCTTGCTTGCATAAAGTTTTGTGTTTGATCATTTTAAAATTGGGGTAATTATGGTTATTGTTTAATTGTGACTCTTTTGTGCCAAATGGTTAAGGTCAGTTTCCAGAGGTTTAGGAGGGATTAATTTTACATGTATGGTTTTATGATTGCTCATTTTGGAGAGAGTTGGATTATGTTTGAAATGGGTACATGAGGGTTCTTCACCTTGCATTTCTTACTCATTAATGTGGTTCTGATTGGTGAGGGAGATGGTTCATGTCTTGCTCTAGATATGTATTTTTATGATTATGTTTTTGTGCAAGATGGCTTTACTCTATTTGATGTTTTGTGTCTACTAGTTGCAAGTAGGGGGAGTGGCTCTCAATGGGGGTTGGTGTCTAGTGAGAGACTGTCAGGGTAACCCATTGGAGAGTTTATTAACTCAGTGATAACCTAATTAATAAATTAGGGGTTGGGTAGATGCTGACACTAATTAAGATAGATTGGATGCCTCACCCATGCCTATTGTGTGAGTTAAAATATGTAGATTAATTAAACAGTAAACTAACACACCAATGAAACATTAGATTGAAAGAAACTAATCTAGAAAAGATAAATGCAAACTCTAAACAATTACAGCTCTTTCAAATTTGTCCCATCATCCTCTATATCCAAGGATTTGATTAAAGTTGCTAGCTCTAAGTTGTGCAAGCAATAGCTTGTTGAAATGATAGCTTAGGAGAATGAGATTGATTGAAAATGCATGTTCATTGTTAATGATTTAAACTATGGAATTGAAATGTTATGATATTGCTAAAATGCTGATATGCTGGTTGGAATGCAACTATAGTAACTACGCATAGATGTAGGACAGGTTCACATAGATGGAATGGCGCATAGGATAGATTAAATAGCGCATACTTAAATTTTTTCTTTGTTGCTTGCTTGATTGGCGCATAGGATAGTTTAGCGCATTGATGAGATAGAATAGCACATCTGTCTAATAGAATCACGCATAGGTGCTTTAGCGCATTCGTAGTCTATTTTAGCGCATAGACTAGATAGAATTGTGCATAGACGGAGTCGTGCATTGATTGACTGTTTTAGTGCATCCATGGATTAAATTTGTGCATACATGGTTTAGCGCATTGATGGCCTGTTTTAGCACATCCATGAATTTTTTCTGAATTTCAAATTCTAAAGAAAAAATGACATGTACTTGATGATTGTTGCTAGATTAGACAACTGATTTATATGTTGTTGAATAACATCAAGAATAGATTAACCTGATTTGATAAATTTGGCTTCATGCCTGAAGATCAAATAGTAAAGATGATTGAGAAATTTGCTTTCCTACTTGAAAGACAAATGATAGATGATAGATTTGCTTTCTTGATTGAAAGATAAAAAGATTTGATTTGATTTGATTTTCTTTCCCAATTGAAAGACAAAAAGATTTGATTTGATGTGATTCTCTTTCCCAATTGAAAGACAAATAGATAGATGTTAGTCAATTGACTGTTAAATTTGTTTCCATGCGATATTAAAAACAAATAGTAGAAGTGATAGATAAATTTGCCTTCATGTTTGAAAAACAAATAAGATTTAATTTAATTGAGCTAATTGCCTATTTGATTTGATTGATGAACTTGCTTGATGTACTGATTTGATTAGATAGTCACTGTTGATTGATTTGCATGATTGTTTGTAATTTTATAAAGGAGACACTTAACCTCCTCCATATTAGAGAGAGATTTCCCTGTACGTGGGAGATGATTCCTCGATTGTCCCAGGTGGATTTAGAGATTATATACCAGTGTGGGTTGAGTCCACTGTTGAGGATCCCGCAGTATCAGGTTAACAGGGCACTATTGACTGCACTAGCCAAGAGGTGGCATAGTGAGCATAACACCTTTCATTTGCCCACAGGAGAGATTACCGTGACTCCAGAGGATGTATACAGGATTTTAGGTATTCCTAGAGTTGGTGAGCTTGTGATCTATGATCACAAGGAGATTGGAGGGACTAATGCGCTGAGATGAGTCTTCCAGGATCCTCATGCCGGCGAGTATGAGATTGCCTAGAATGATATGGTATCGAGTTATGCCCCACTGCCTTCAGTTTTATCAGGTTTCATCAGTGGTTTCCTTTGTCCTGATCATAGGGCAAAGGGACTATCAGTCGGGTGCGGTAGGACCTTGGAGGACATGCTTCTCCATGGGACAAGATATGCATGAGGATCATGTATGCTTGCCCATCTATATCATGATCTTCATCAGGTCATGTACTTAGATGGGAAGAGTCTCTCATGTGGATTTACTCTGCTATAGATATTTGCATGGGAGCATTTTCCCATCACTCGCCCCATTGTTCAGAGAGATTGCCCACTTGGTTTCCCATATGTTTATGCCTACATAGGTCACCTTGTCCAGCCGATGTTGGGCAAGTTAGAGTACTTGCGGCATGTGTTAGATGATTTGGATACAGTCATCTGGAGACCGTATTTAGATTGTGATCCATGGGAGATGGATGCTATAGATTTTCCCTCTTGCACGAGATCCGGGTATTTGATTGGGCGCACCCCATTCATTATTGAGCAGTTCTTAGTCATGCGGGCCCTGAGGCAGTATGGGTTAGTACAGATGATGTTGTACAGTGTGGCACACTATGCCAGGCATCGGGAGGATGTACCAGAGTGGGGTCCTATTGTGACGATTGAGGTGGCCTGAGCAAAGTATTTGGAGTTGCAGCCAGATCAGTGGGCTATACATCCGGAGGTTATAGATGCAAGGATGACAGCCGAGTATGCAACATACTTTTACACACATCCCTTTCTGAGGTTTACTAGTCTAGAGAAGCCTGCTCCATTATTGGGTGGACCAGCATATAGCGGGCACGACGGTAGCCACAGGCACAGGCAATAGCAGGGAAACCATAGGGAGAGGCTCGGGCAAGGGTATAGGATGCAACGGCCATGAATATTGATGAGGAGGGGGATGAGAGGGATGAGGGGGATGACTCTGGCAGCCTGGATGATAGCAGTGATGAGAGTGGGGATGATGGAGGTAGTGGGGGTGGAGGGCAGAGGTCTTTCTTTGATATTCCCTTCAGCACAAGGCCACAGACATCGAGAGTAGTGGATCAGTCGAGTACCTTGGCTCCACGGATCATTATCAGGGCTCCCTCATAGGGATAGATAGATGCTTTGTAGGCAGAGGTTCAGACTCTTCAGAGTCAGTTAGCATAGGCACAGGTGATGATCAATCAGCTGCATGCATAGGTCACATAGCCACCACCTCCTGACCCACAGATAGCCCAACTTATGGCAGAGAGAGATAGCTTCCAGGAGAGATGTATACAGGCCGATCGGATAGGTGAGAAACTTCTTAGATCAATCGAGAGCACCTCTATTGGAGAGGTTGTAGCAGAGGGATTGGAAACTACTCGGGAGGCCGAGTATTATAGGATGAGATACTTTGAGGTAGTACCACCCGAGAGGAGGATTGCCTTTACACAGTCAGGTACTCGGTCTCGAACCCATTCACGCAGTCATTCCAGGAGTGCTACCAGGAGTGTAGGTCAGCCAGTTAGACGAGAGATCAGAGCTTCTGGGAGCAGATATCCATCGAGACCCACTACCTTAGGAGGAAAAAAAAACCATGCTCCACAACCAGATGCCCCTCAGTGATGTTTGATTGATACATTTATTACATTGTATTTGATATATCTTATTGAAACATTTGATATCTTTGTACTTTTGGACATTTGTTTTGATGAGATTTATGAGATGTAGTGGTGATTTGATTATGCACGTGTTATGGATGATTTATGATGTATAATTATGGATGCGTGTTTATTTCTATATGCTATGTCATGTATGATTTTTTATTATGATGATGCAAATGATGGGGTAATGTGAATGATGATGATTTTATTTTCTGTATGATGATGCAATGATGATATGATGGAGAATGTTAATGACGAAATGATTTCTAACATGATGAAATATGATGCAATCTAAATGATTTTTTTTTATGATGTATGATTTCAAGATGTAATGATGTAATGATGAATGATTTAAAAAAAATGATATGTCTAAAAATGATATGCCTAAAAAATGATATGATGTAACTTAAATGAATGATGAAAAAGTGATATAAATGGATATGAAGTAAAATGATGACCTAAATGAAAAAAAGTTATGATGAAATGAGATGAATGTATAAATATGATGATTATGAAGATGTAATATTTAATGAATGATATGGAAATGATATGAATAATGATGTAGTATGATAATAATGTAATGATATTAATTGGTGAACTAATGATAATGATATAATATGATGCGATGAATATGAAAATGATAACCTAAATGATGATGTGGAATAAATGAAATGGATGCAACCTTATTATAAATGTATATGTGAAATGAATGTAAATGTTAATGTTACGAAATCATATAATAATGAATGATTAAAATAATGACCATGCATATGATATGTAATGATGGATAATCATGATGAATGAAATGAGATTGAAAAATATGATAACGAAATGAAATGATGATGTAAGTATGCAAATGCAATGATAATGATAAAATGAATGATGGTGAAATGATATGTAAAGAATGATAATGGAATAAGATGCCGCAAATGTCCAAATTTTCTCAATTGTTGTTTTGAAAAAATATATGAAATACTTACCAACCTTCAAAACTCTACCTTAGATAGCCTTCAAAATGCAAACCTAAATGAATCATGTAGTCCTAGAAGGTAGTAACAAATCATTCTCCTGTTTGTCATTTCATGTTGCGCGTGATTTTCATCCTTGAGCCTTTTGATATGTTGAAAGTTCGTACAAGCATCAAAGGGTATGTTAGCACCAATGATGACCTGAGTACCGCTTTCATGATTTTTGATATAGCAAATTAATACAAGCATTGAGGTATAATTGAACCAAGATGACCTGAGTATTGTTTGCATAAATAGACAAAAGTTAACCATTTTCCTATGCAAATTCCTAAATGTCATCATTGCTACCCTGTAGAGCATGTCCCACGACAAATTTGCACAGTAATAATGATCAGCTTACAGACAACAAGCAAAGAAAATCATACTCCTTCCTTGTGATTCTAGTTCAATACATCATTGAACCACTCCAAAGATATGATGTCATCTAATGTCAAAAACAACAATTGCAACTTATGCTTTAAGTTTTTTATTCATTTTATTCAGATTAAGATCATCCAATTTGTTTCGGTTATCTGTCAAAATAGTCGTGTAAACTCAGTTTAATTGAACAAATTTGTTGTTTCCAATTTTCAATTTCTGACACATGCTGCCAATTGCCTATTAGAAATCCCTAAGAAGCGAATTCCCCCTCCCTAGTGACCTTGTACTTTGACTCCCGATAGACACAACTACTACTAAGGATAGCCCTAATCATCAAGCCATGATAAGATCCTTGTCGTTTCAAAGAGATGTTGTGAGACATGATGCGAATGTGATGGCCAGGCATGTATGTGATGCCGACGAAATAAATGAATGTGCAGAATGTACCCTAATAGATAAGAGAGCCAAACAAAATCACAAACAATGTCTGTTTGCCAGGTTTTCACCATTTGTTGTTATTGCACCTTTTCCCTGATTTCTTGATTTTTTTGTTGTTACCAAGATGCCAGGTTTTCATCAAGGCAACAATTATTTTGATTTTTTTTTTTGTATTTTTGCTCTTTTGATTTTTTTTTTGGTATTTTTTGCTCTTTTGATTTTTTGTATTTTTGCTCTTTTGATTTTATTTTATTTTGTACTTTTTTGCTCTTTTGATTTTTTTGTATTTTTTTTTTTAGGACTTTTCATATTGTTTTTGATATTTTCAGGAATAAAACTTCTTTAGATGAATAATATTGGTTGGATCTTCAATCAGGTCCCCTTCTGATGTTGACAAATGATATGCCCCTGATCCATATGCAACAATGATAACGAATGGGCCCAGCCAATTAGGTTCAAACTTGCCTTTCTTCTCTCGATCCTGCTGATTACGAGGGTTTTGTTTGAGAACCAAATCACCCGCTTGAAAAGTTTGTGGTTTGAATTTGTGATTGTAGCTACGGGACATAACTTGTTGATATCCCTTCAAATGATTAACTACATTTTGACATCGTTCATCAAGCAGTTCCAGCTCTTGCAACCTTGATACTTTGTAGTCTTCATCATTGATTAACCCCTTTAGTGATACTCGAAGTGAAGGAATCTCAACTTCCAGTGGTAGAATAGCTTCGGATCCATAGACCAGAGCATAGGGAGTAGCACCTATTGGTGTATGAATACTTGTTTTGTATGCCCATAATGCTGGATTTAATTGGACATGCCAATCACGACCTGCTTCATTTACTGTTTTCTTCAAAATCTTCAAAATCTTTAGAATTGTTTCGTTTGAAGCTTTAGCTTGACCATTCCCTTGTAGATAGTAAGGTGTAGAGAACCTGTGTTGGATACGAAATCTTTCACATAGCTCATCAACATCCTGATTTTTAAAGGGTCTTCCATTGTCTGTGATAATGGAGTTAGGAATACCATATCGACAAATGATATAGTTCAAAATGAATGAAGAGATTTGTTTGCCAGTAATAGTTGTTAGGGGAATAGCTTCAATCCACTTAGTGAAATACTCAGTGGTTGTAATCATGAATTTATGTCTATTTGAAGATAATGGGTGTATCTTGCCAGCCAGGTCCAATCCCCATTGAGTGAAAGGCCATGTTGTGGTAAATGGTTGTAATTCCTGAGCAGGAGCATGAATGAGATTCCCATGAATGTGAAATTTTGCACATTTCTTCACAACAATGAATGAATCCTTTTCCATGGTTGGCCAGTAGTAACCCAATCTCACAAGTTTCTTTGCTAATGTTAATCCACTTGAGTGTATCCCACAAATGCCACCATGTACCTCTTGTAAAGATTTTTCTGATTCATTGCGTTCGAGATATCTAAGGAGGGTACCATCCAAACCACACCAGTATAAGATGTCAGCAATTAAGGTGTAATGGGAGGATTGACGAATAAAATTTATTTTCTGATTTCTAGACAAATCTAAAGGTAAAACAATATCCTTTAGGTAAGTGTAAATTTGGCCATATAAGGGAGAATCAGAACTAGTGAAGTGGCAAATGATTTGAGTTTTTGGATTATCATAGGTAGGAGAAAACAATTGTTCCATCGGGAAATCGTACCGTGTTTGATTCTCTGACAACTAGAGTAGAGATGCTATTGTAGCCATTGCATCGGTTGCTTTATTATCAATACGCAAAATTTGTGTGAACTTGATATCAACAAATTATTTCTTGAAATCGTCCACCATTGTTTTGTAAGGTATCAACTTGTCATCCTTAGTGTGATATTAATCATTGATTTGATTTATAACAAGTTGTGAATCACCAAAAACTTTTGAGTTCTATGATTTTCCAATCCACTGCAATTCTCACGCCAATTAATAATGCCTCATACTCAGCTATGTTGTTTGTGCAAGGGAACATTAATCGATAAGATTTTAGAATAGTATGTCCTTCAGGTGTAATAAAAATAATCCCTTCTCCTGAACCATGTTGAGTGTAGGAACCATCAAAGTAGAGTGCTCATGACTACTTAATAACTATTGTGAATACATCGGCATCAGGAAAATCAATGTGTATTGGGTGTTCTGCTGGCATTGGTGCTTCTGGTAACTGATCCACAATTACCCATCCCTTTATAGCTTTGTGATCCACATAATGAATGTCAAATTCGCTCAAGATCATGACCCATTTAGCCAACCTGCCAGTTAATGTTTCCTTACTTAGAAGATATTTAAGTGTATCAGTCTTAACCACAAGCTTTATTGTACGTTGTAGCATATAATGTCGTAACTTTTGAGAAGTGAACACTACCACTAAGCAATTTTTTTCAATGAATTTGTAATTTAGCTCATGACTTGTCAAAGTTTGACTGATGTAATAAATTGCTCGCTCCTTTTTTGAGTTGTCTTCCTGTGCCAATAATGCTCCTAGGGATACTTTCTTGGTAGAAATATACAATATGAGTGGTGCACCTTGCATTGGTGGAATCAATACTAGTGGATTCATGAGATACTGCTTTATCTGATCAAACACTGCTTCACATTTGTCATCCCATTTAAATGGAACATTCTTGTGTAAGAGATGAGTGAATGGTAAAATTTTATCCTCCAGTTGTGCAATGAATCTTCTGATGGATTGTAACCATCCCTGCAAAGAGCATAGTTGACTAATGTTCCTTGGTGGTGGCATATCAAGAATTTTTTGTACCTTAGCTGGATCCGCTTCAATTCCCTTTTCTGTTACAATGTAACCTAGCAACTTTCCAGATTTCAATCCAAAAACACATTTCTTTGGATTAAGTCTCACTTTGAATTGTTCCATTCTTTTCAAAATTTTAGATAAGATATCTATGTGTCCTTCTCTAGTGTTAGATTTGGCAAGGAGATCATCAACGCAATCCTCCATGAATGTATGCATCATGTCATGAAAAATTGTTGTCATTGTGCGTTGGTATGTAGCTCCTGCATTCTTCAACCCAAATGGCATTATGTTCGAGCAATAGGTACCCCAAGGACATGTGAATGTTGTTTTATCTTGATCCTCTGGTGCAATCTTTATCTGGTTGTATCCTAAAAATCCATCCATTAATGAGTACATTGCATGTCTAGTAGTCAAATCAACAATCATATCTATGTTTGGCAAAGGGAAGTCATCTTTAGGACATGCCTTGTTCAAATCTCTAAAATCTGTACAAATTATGATTCTTCCATTTGGCTTTGAAACGGGTATGATATTGGAGATCCAGTCTACATAGTCGATAGACTGAATGAATCCAACATCTAAAAGCTTCTTTAACTCTTCCTTCACTAATAATGCAACATGTGGATGCATTTTTCTAAGTTTCTGTTTCACAGGTTTTTCCCCCGACATAATAGATAGATGATGCATGATGAGATCTGGATCTAATCTGGGCATATCTTCATAGGACCATGCAAAACTTATTTGGTTGTTCTTGAGAAATTTTGTGAATCCTAGTATTTCCCCTTCTGTTAGAGATGCGACCAATTGCAAGACTTTGGGCTTTTCTATAGTACCTATATTGAGTGCCTCTGTTGGTTCGATTAGAATAGAAGATGTTTCCTGGTAATGTTCTGAGAGAGTGTCAAGTTTCCCATCCTCTAGTTCCTTTGAAAGGTTTTCACCATTGGATACGCTTTTTATTTTTCTCTTTTCTTGATCTAATACTACCTTTGTTAGGTTTTCACCATTAGATATTTCTTTTATATTATTTATTTCATAGCTGAGAAAATTGGCACTTTCCTATCGAAAACTCTGATCTTGTGATTCCCTGGTGGAACTTGTTTCTGGATGGGATGAACAAAGAAATTTTATGATGGTTTCGTCACTGTGAAAAGTTGGGACATAAATTGGTGCAATTTATTCCCAATTGATGAGTTCGGGATGGACCAAAGGAAATGGATCGTTAGGATGAGTAAGGTCACTAGCCATTAAGGTCATGATGTTATTATTAATGTCATTATGGGAGAGGTCTAGGATAGTATCCTCCTGTAGATGATCTATCTCACTTTGAATCGAATCAGTTTCACTAGAGTCATTATCACTTTGTAGAACGTAATCAAGCAGATGCCTTGAGCTTTCCCCTTGGAAGAATGTGGGTGTGAATTTGTATATGACATCTACCATTTTCTCAAAGAAGAATGTATCATCAGAGAAGTCATCCCATTCATATTCATTGGAGTCAGTGTCAGAATTATTTGCTTGAATTCACAAAATTGTTTCAGTTAACTCCTCCTTAGACATTCTTTGTAGCACTTCTTGCTTTGTATCCTCACCATATCCTAACCCAGTCTTATCCTTTGGGTGCATTTTTTTTAGTTGGATAGGCTCAATAATACCCTCTTTTCTTTTACCTATAGGGCCATTTCCTTCATAACCCATTTGTTGCATGATTGCATATCCTTTTCCATATTGTTTTGTGGGTAACTTGATATGTTGTACTGATTCTTCTTCATCTTTATAGAGCCAATCAAGAATAGCTCTATCTTCCATTTCATTTTCTTTGATAAACACTCCATTAAACTTGGTGATGGGAACTAAAGCTGAAGCTAAAGTTGTTGTAGCCTGTTGTATGGATGTTGATGGTTGACCATGGGATCTTGGAGATATGGGTAAATTAGAGAGAGATAAAGAATATTCTCCCACTCCATTATCTTTCAATTTTAGCTTGGTGCCAAAATTACTTATCATTTCTCATGCTTTCTCATTGTATTTGGAGGTAGAGATGGTCAAAGCCTCTCTATTATGTGGGACGAGTGTGTCCTGAGTTGCTCTTAGGTTAGAGAAATTTTGACTGCTAATGTGATCAATAGGTATTGTTACCTCTTGTCCATCATACGAAAACTTCAAGCATTGATGATAAGTAGATGGAACAACTTGCATGTCATGGATCCATGGATGACCCAAGAGTATGTTATAGGTTAGATCCTGATCTAGAACCTAACAGAAGGTATTCTTCACAAGAGGTCCCACTCTGATTGGTAGCATGATGAGGCCTTTGGAAGTCCTTTCCTCATCATCATATGCCTTGATTGTAATCTTTCTTCATGGATCTATAAATTCTTCAGAATATCCCAAAGCGAGGACCAATTTCAAAGTACAAATATTTAATCCGGCTCCCCCATCTATTAGGACACGTCTAATTTGAGCTTTGTGAACCATAACCTCTAAGTAGAGCGATGAATTATGTGGATGGGTCATGGATGAGTCATCCTTCTCAGTTTAGGATAAACATGCGGATGAGGACAAGTGTCCCACCATGGCTTGAAATTTATTGATATCTAGATCAGGAGAGACAGTTGTATCAACAAGTTCCTTTTCCAGAATGTCCTTATGTGTAGGCAATAACTTTAAGAGCTCTAAGATAGAAATTTGGGCTGGTGTTTTTCGTAGTTGATCAACCAAATTGTATTGACTTGGAGGGGGAACTGCTGCTTTAGATGAGCTTCCTTTGACAATGATTTTAGCTTGTCCCCTTGTCGTAGCATTGACCTCTCGATATTCTTGCTTACCTTTGATTTAGATAACATTGATTTGTTGATCGTCAATATAAATATGATTGATAATGGTGTCATGGACATAATTACTATTCTTTCCCTTGTCACCCAAAGATTCCCCTTTTGATAATTAGGGAGAGGATCCTTGAATGCCTGATGGTTATCATTGACATTATGTCCCTCAACTGTGATGGTGCGGTTATCAATCAAATCTTGAACAATATTCTTTAACCCTTGGCAATTATTTGTCTTATGACCTTTACACCTATGATAATCACAAAAGTGTGAGTCATTCCACGATGGTGGTTTAACCCTAGGCTCATAGTCTCTTTGTGGTGGCAATGTAATAGCATTTTGATTCAATAGTTCTTTGAGAATGGATTCCAAAGATTGGCCCAAGGGAGTAAAACTTCATCGATTTGAAAAAAATGAAGAACTGGGCATATTTGAATTTTGATTATTGCCAAAATAATTTCCATGATTATTAGTCACATTCCCTTGATTGGAAACATTACCTTGGGTACTAGAATTTCTAGCATTATTGCTACATTGGAAACCTGATACATTCAGGACGGTAGGCTTCACATTCATGTTGTTAGCATCTACTACCCCATCATTAACAACATTTTTATTTCGAGTCTAAAATCATGACTTTTCATTGTTGTTACTATGGTTGTTGTTGTTGTTGTACGAATTTGAACCCTCTTTATCAGTTTTAAGAACTCCATGCTTAACCAAGGCACCTTCAATAGTAATCACGTTTTCAATCAATTTTTCAAATGATTGAGGACAGTGAAGGTTTAGTCTGTAACTCATCTCTTGATTCAGACTATCAATAAAGATCTCCATCTTTTCTGTTTTAGGACCAGGATGGGAGTATCTAGCAAACACCCTTCTCCATCTTTGCAAAAAAGTAGTGAAAGATTCTCCTACCTTTTGTTTCACCTTACAAAGATCAAGCATGGTTATCTGGTGTTGTATGTTGTAGGAGTATTGTGATATAAATTTATTTATTAACTCCTCAAATGTTCTGATGGGGGGAGTGATCTTTGAAAGACACTCCATGGATTGTCCATCTAGACTTCGTGGAAAAAATCGCATTAAGTAGGTATCTTCATGAGCGAATTCTAAGCTCATATTTCGGAAATCCATCACATGCTCAATGGGGTCAGTTTTCCCATTGTACTTATCAAATTTAGGGATTTCATAATGTTTTGGAAAAGGAATCATTTGAAGACTCCTATCAAATGGATAAGGAAATATGTCATCCAAAACATACTTCTTTGTTGCACCCCCTTGCATTTATTTCATTTGCATTTGTAATGCTTTTAACTGTAGAGTAAGAGCATTAAAATCACTAAGAGGGGCTTCAAGATTTTCTTTAATCCCTTATGTGTCAAAATCGGCAGGTAACTTAGCTCCTTGATTAGCTAATGAAAGGAAATATCTTTCCTTATTTCGTTCTAAAATCATTTCCATAAGAGTATGGAATTGGGAATCCTGCTATGCTTCTTGGAGTTTTTCTTCCGTTATCTCTTCAGTATGAAAGGGATTCTCTTCCCTATCAATATTATCACCCATTTTGCTTACTGTACTTTCCCTTTCATCTTTTTCTATGTGCTTTTGAGATCTCATGACAACAGGCATAAGCTTTGCCAAAATTCTACTAACTTTTGATCAAAGAATGAAATAGTGCAATTTTTGATGGATATGAAAGTCAAGATAGAATGAAGATTCTATGACTTAAAGTATTTCTAGTCTTTAGCTCGTGATTTCCTTGATTGAAAGGATGAAAATCCTATTTGTGGGAAATTAAACCAAAGATCAAGAAATAGAAATGATTTTGCACTTTGTGAAGTTTGATTGTAGCTTCGTAAAAAGATGGATTTATGATAAATGCCTAATGTGCTTGAGTTCTCTATTGCAGAAATTGATTAGGATGAGTAGAATATACAATTGCAAGTTGGGGAATATAAGAAGAACAAATACACTGATTGTGGTTGTGCCTTTGAGAAAGGGCTCTTCTTTGAAAGAAGGCTCATGAGTATAAAGGTTCTACAACATAATCGTCAGTGAAACCTCTAACAAATTCATGATACCGATGAATATAGGTCCTATGTTCAAGCAAGTCCTTTCAAATTTGGTATAAAAATTTCCTTTTTTTCAATAAATTCTTATAACTGAGAGATTTCTTTGGCTTCCTAATCTTCCTCTCTAGGGACTTTTTGGTAAAAGTTGTAGACTTCCAAACCCCGAGCATAGAAAAGACTAGATTGAGAATGACTGATTTTCTTAATGTTAGAAAATTACCTAGGCTTGGACCACACATGCACCGAAACAGAGCATGAATGCGCTAAAAAAGACTACCTATGTGCCGAAACAAAACACAGATGCACCGAAACAAAGCAGCAATGCGCTGAAACAAAGCAACAATGCGCCAAAATAGAGCAACGATGCGCTGAAACAAAGCATAGATGCGCTGAAATAGAACAACGATGCACCAAAACAAAGAAGTGATGTGCTAAAAAAGAGCAGCGATGCATTGAAATACAACAATAATGCATCGAAACAGAGCAGCGATGTGCCGAAACAAAGCACAGATGCACTGAAACAGAGCAGCAATGCGCCGAAACAGAGCACTGATGCACTAAAATATCTGTTCAAACATCTGAGACAAACATGTTTGGACAGTTTGATATTTTTGGATGATCTTAATCTGATTTAAATGTGAAAAACACATCATAGAGTAGCAAACAGTTGTTTTGTTAATCCTAAAATCTAAACAAAGAGTGTATGTTCTTGAGATTTCCACAATTTTTTCACAAGACAAGCAATTCAAACAGACTCACTCTTTGTTGTCAAATAGGTCATCATAGGAATCACAACCCACAACTTAAAAATCGCATCGACTCACACAGCCATGTCACCCCTAGAGGGCGCCCGTGTTTTTGTCTTTTCCAAGTGTGTACCCAAGGTTAGATTTCTCGATCCCTTGAGCAAACAATCCATGGTGATTATATGGTGAGTGTCTTGGGGGAAAATTCTTCCCTCCAATTGCACCGTGATTAAAATGATGTTTGGATACTGACACGATTGGCTTTCTATAGTATGGTTCGTAGTCAAGGTTTTCGTTTGGCGTGACAGTAGATAAACTCCCTCAGGAGACCTCCCAATCTTTAGAACAAAGATTTTGGGGATGGTTATCTTGCTCACTTCCGTTGAATATGGGTTTCCCCAAAATTCACTTTTGATTATAGTGGGTTGGAAAACCTGGATTTGGATGTTCCCACTTAGGTCGTTCCCATAGGGTGAGTACTTTTTCCCACTACGGTAGGCCTTCTAAAGGATTTAAAAAGCTTGAAATGCATAAAATGAAATAGGTAAGTCCAGTGTTCTAATCACCCAGTAAAGGGGAGAGCATATACCTATTACCCCACAATCACAGCAAACAAGTGGTTGAGTTTTAAATCCAAATTGACAATTTTCTATGCTAAGTGAAGATTTTGCTTCACAACAATCATTGGATTCATTTTAACTAGCATAAAAACAAGTTTGGTGAATATCCTAGGATTGATAAATTTCAAACTTTAAATTTCTATCCTAGGGTTGCTTCATTTTATTTGAAAACTAAAGTGAAAAAATTTGTCTGAAGATGGCATCGGAGTCAAAATTTGTTTTTACAACCCATGTATGCGCTAAAATAGGCCACCAATGTGCCAAAACAGTTGACAAATGCACTAAAAGATAAATTTGGGATGCGTGAAAACAAGTCGTCTATGCGTCGAAACAGTCCATGGATGCACCGAAACAGTCCGAGGATACACAGAAATAGTCCGTCTATGCACTGAAACAATCTATCTATGTGTTGAAATAGTCTGGGGATGCACTAAAACAAAGACTCGTATATGCTAAAGCACAACTCCAGTCTGTCACCTATCAGAAATTTCTGCAATAAAAAGATTAAAACATGGGGATGCCCCATGGTGGGCGCCAAAAATATGTGAGTTAAAATATGTAGATTAATTAAATAGTAAACTAACACACCAATGAAACATTAGATTGAAAGAAAATAATCTAGAAAACATAAATGCAAACTCTAAACAATTGCAACTCTTTCAAATTTGTCCCATCATCCTCTATCTCCAAGGATTTGATTAAAGTTGTTGGCTCTTAGTTGTGCAAGCAGCAGCTGGTTGAAATGATAGCTTAGGAGAATGAGATTGATTGAAAATGCATGTCCATTGTTAATGATTTAAACTATGGAATTGAAATGTTATGATATTTCTAAAATGTTGATATGCTAATTCAAATGCAACTATAGTAACTATGCATGAAATCTACTTACGAGAAGACTATATTTATAGATTTTTGAAGGCAAGAATCTAGTTGGCGGAGATCAACGGTTGAAATTCAAACTTGTCAAGATGAATGGTGAGAGATGGAGAGGTTGAGAGAAAGGTGGAAGGTTGAAAGGAAAGTGGAAGAATGTTTTCAACCCACAAAACTATCCTCATTCAAAAATGGAGACAAACATGGCATTTATCTCCTCGTTTATGAAAATTGGTTGAAGGTTGAAGATAATTGCTAATTAAATAAATAAATTTACTTAATTATATGTGACATGTGCAAATGGAAGTTTCCAAAATTAAATAATTAATATTTAATTATGTGTAGGAAGTGAAAAAGATAAGTAATTAAATATTTTAGAATATTTAATTAAGTGGGGTGAAAAATATATGTAAATATATAATATTTAAATGTGAGATGAAGAATGAATATTCCATTGTTTTGAATTTAAATGTTCAAACTTAGAAATAGAATGATAATCAAATAAATAAATGATGAAATTTATTTAATTTAATTAAGAGGAATAATAGTAGTAATTAAATAAACTTATTTATTTAATCAAACTAGAAGAATTAGAAAAATGAACAATATAAATAAATAATTAAATTTATTTATATGTAGATGACTTTAGAATATTAATTAAATAATTCATAATTAATTAATTAACAAGTTTGAATAACCGTGACCATTTTTAGATGTGTACACTTGTAGTGCTCGGTTAGGCTAAAGATGGGTTGAGAAGACCTAGTTGGAAAGATCAACTTCCTTTTCCTCATGAAAGGAATGTTGGTTCCACATGTGTCACCCTATGGGGGTCGACATCTAGAGATACTGTCAAGGTAATGCATGCGAGGACCATGCGATGACACTCTTCCCTATTGTAGTCTAGCATTCCCTAGTTTTGTGTTCTCTTTTTGTTGTATGTGTTCCACTTGAAGTGAAGTCAATGTTGTAAGTGTTGTTTCTCTTATGTGATGTTATGTTGTACTGTGTTATATTGGAACCATGATTTGTCCTTTTGTGTTAAGCCTTCTGTCTTCTTGACTATTTTGTGGTGGGACCTAATTGTTATCTCCTTGCATGGGGTGGACCTTAGGGTTCCAAATGGTCGGGTGTATTGAGATTTATCCTCCATTGGGTTTGTTGGTTCTCCAAATTGATAGAACCTCTAAATCCTAGAAGTAAGCCACACTTCATGTTCAAACCTAGTGTAGGATTTGGCCAACTAATAGGAAATGGGGTTAGAACACATTTGCCCTGCACTTCAGGCTTTGTAGGACCTAGGGGGGTGACCCTTTAGCAACACCTAAAGATTTAGACACATAATTAATAGGATATT
Organism: Sequoiadendron giganteum; assembly: GCA_007115665.2. NCBI lineage: Eukaryota > Viridiplantae > Streptophyta > Pinopsida > Cupressales > Cupressaceae > Sequoiadendron > Sequoiadendron giganteum. Next base: position 366,036,351 of record CM021110.1, on the reverse strand, counting down.
GCTTAACAAATAATGATCTCACAAAATTATGCTAAGAAACATAAAATATAACTCAATATTTGCTAGGACATTGAGTGAATTTCATTAACCAGCATGGAGAACATGGAAAACACAACTCAGAATACAGAATTAAAATAGTTTTTGATTTAATAATTTGGGACCAAATTGAAAACAAAAGATGCATGAAGAATGACCAGTGCCAAAAAGAGGGCTACAAAGTCATATAACCAACACTTCATTCTACAGTGTTAGATATGTTTTGAAGATCTTTTAAAATTTTATCACATTATGACAAAAAGACCACTGAAGCTTTATGAGATAACCATTCTTACAAATCCACCTGGAAACACAACACTCCTGTTATATTTGTTGAAGAAATTACACTATTCCCTAAACAATAGGCAATGACAAATGCAACTGACATTCATTAAAGCTATTACATTATTCAATGAACAAAAGGCAACAACAAATGTAACTCAAATGCAAAAAATTTGCATGAAAAAACCCATGTAATATTTGATTATTGAATTCAAAAGAGTTTTACATATCATCCATGGAGACAGTTATCAGATAAAACATACTCGGGAAGCTCAATCTAGAACACAAACACCTTAGATTAATTGACTAATAGTTATAATTCACCCTAACATTACAATTTACCTAGAGCTTCTACCTACCTTGTAGAGCTTTCAAAAAATGGAACCCCCCACAATGAGAAATAAAGAGAAGATAAAGAAGAGGAAACAACCCTAAAATTAATCTGTAGAAGACACATGTCAATTTCATCCTCCGATGATCAGCAACAAGAAAATATCTGGAATCTTCTTTCTTCTTACTTCCTTTTCAATAAAAAACTTTGTCTCTTCTTTTTGCCTATGTTTTTAGTAGAAAATTCATCCTTTCATGAAAAAAATTCATGTCCAATTACCCTATAGTGGAAAACTTTGCTCTCTGTGAAAATCTTTTATTTCTGCCCTTTTATTATGTTGTGGCTACATTTTATAACTTCACTTTCATTTACGTGCCCATCACATAATCTTTGCGTATGAGGTGAATAATAGTTCCATTTTACCCAAAGTGAATATTTAATTCACTATGTAAATAGAAATAAAAATATTACATCCGTCTCCAATTTAGGTGGAAGTATTTAAAAATTCACTAGGTAAAATATTTTACCCACACCACTAAATTCCCTCATCGTAAAACATTGCATGTAAACAATGCAACTATTATCTGGCAAACAATAATTACCCATGCTTTCTTTCCCCTTTTAATATAGATGAAGGCCCCTCAGAAAATGAAGATTTTATTCACCCCATTAAATACCCCACCGTGATTTTATATTTAAAATATTTTCATTGAAAATAGCACACTTTTAAATATTCCCTCCAAACCATTTAACTTTCATGGGCAAAAGCATTATGCACCTTTATTTGTTTTCACCATTTATCCAAATGTTTTATCTTTTAAAAGGAATAAAAGTATCCTCAAAACATTTACCATCAGGAGCCTTCCATGAAACTTTACCTGTGCATTTAATTGCTCATGGGCCTACCTGACATGCATCAAGATCGTGCACACCACATGAGTCTTTTAATAGACAAATCATCATTCTTGCACAGCCAGCGTGGTGCTTTCCTTTCTTGCTTTTAATATTTCACGTGCTCATTCGGTAACATTTGATTTTGAATGTTTTTCCTTTTTGACTAAAGGATTTTCAATAATTAAAATGGGGAATAAAAACTTTATCCCATGCCTTTCAAGTGCACACCATGCAATTTCCTGATGGTGTCATGATGCAGGAGCATCCAAAAGTATTCAGAAGTTGAGGCAGTTGACAGTGAAGTGGTAGGTTTCCCAGTGATGCAATGAAGCTCTGAATGTCTGCTAGAGCCGTACGTTGAGGATGAGAAGTCATAGATTAAAGGGTTTTCTGACAAGTATCTCTAGTCTATCCTCCAGAATTTTTAGAGGTGCGCATGAAGATTTGATTGAGTTATGGATATCTGTGTTGGGATAGTTGTTCAGTTGTTCTAGTCGAAGTTCCTGAAGGAATTTGATGTGATTTTGATGGATTGAGATGTCACATACATCTTTGTGGTGATTCTTGATGACCATGGATGTTTCTAGAATGTGTGTTGGTGGTCCACATCGATCGTGGTACTTATGATTGGTGAAATTATTTTTTAAGTTCGAAGTTTCCATGTTCTTGGCTGACAGGGTGTTGTAACGTGTTGTGGATCTTTGAGGATTAAATTCTAAAGGTATGCGTGTTCGTGGATATTGATTTGGGTCCTTGCTTTGTTTTGGTCGACATTGGTTGGTTTGCATTGCAAATTTTTTATTGTTTTTGGCCAACCTATTTGGGTCTGCACGTTATCTTACTAGCTGTTGTAAATGGACTGACTTGTTAAGGGTTAAATGATGTGTGAATGATATAAATAGAAGAGAGAGGATTTGTTATGGAGAAAAACAAGGAGGATGGATCATTAAGGCAATCGATAGTGTGAAGTATGAAGCATGGTGATGAAGTATTATGATCCAGAAGGATCTCAGAGTAGAGAAGGAATGTGGAGCAGGAAATGGACTTGATGGTAGATCGTTGTGAATATTCTCATTATTTGAGTTAATTGTAATTTCTAGGTTGTGGCCTAGCATTTGTAATGTGTTTTGTGATTATAATATGATGAGTATTGAGCTTTGAAGGTTGGGTTTTTCCCTGTGAGGGTTTTCCCAGTATAAGTCTTGTGTCCTGTGTTCATGAATGTCTTTTATCTTTATGTGGATTAGTTGTTAAATTATGTTGCATATTTGTTGTGATCATGGAGTTTGTAATAAGGCTGCAAGGCTGGACAATCCTTAATTGGATCCTCCTACCTTGACTGCATCACTTGATCACACTTCATGGTTCCCTCTCCATTAAATTATTTTACCTCGTGCTTATGTTTTTGAAAGTTTCCTCTATTTCCGTGCACACCGCGCATCCCTCTTTGTGATTTCATCTCCAAACTCGTGCAACTTGCATGCACAACAGGATTTGGTTGCATACATTTGTGTGAATTTTTTTTGAATACTTTTCAACAAATCAATTTTATGCATAAGTTTCACTCATCCTTGGAAACATTGTATCGCTGAAATCAAAAGGGAAAGACAAATTTTTGGCACTGGGATGAGTTTTTTCCATGCAGCCATGAAAGTCGTGAAAGCCGCCTCTAGAAGAAGCGAGAATTAAAATTGCTTTGGTAAAAAATATTTGAAATTAATTTTATATTTTCCCTAAATGTCTCATTCATCCCTTCACAATATTTAAAATATTAATATTTGAAACTTTAGAAAAATTGTCTTTTAATTACAACTACAGGCCATTTGAAGAAATTTATTGCGGGCAAACCGGGAAACCTGGAGCCATTAAAATTTTCATAGGATAATAATCAATTATATATAGAAAACCCATTTCCTCAATTTTTTCTCATCCCTTAAAACTCAAGCACCTCCTTTGTAAACTAGTCTCTGGATGTGTTCGCTGCAACAAAAGTACATTAAAATAATGTATCAAATGACCTCTATTTTTAATGATAATGGATTTTTAGAGATTTTAGACCAAAAAAAGAAATGGGTTGTGATTAGAATTGAAAAAATTTAAACTTTCCAAAATACCATTTTTGGCCCTGTCGCAATCATAAAATGATTAAATAACCCATCAGAACTCATCCTGAGACCCTGAAACTGAGTAGGAATAAACAAATTTGATCCAAGAATGGATTGTAAAATATTTTTTGGAAAAAGAGATCCTGAGGTGCAATATATTAATCAATAAAGTTGCTTACTCAGACTTTTCTACATTTGCACCTGTTCAGAACCAATCAAGGCTCACCAAGTCACCACTTTGAAAAAATACCAAATCAACTTTTGAGAGGCTTCCAATGAAAACACAATCCCATTTAGGTTCACTAAGTATATGTTCAAAAGTTATTTTCTTGAATCATCATTCTTCACAAGATATTAAGGGTCAAAGTTGACCACCTTGAAATGTTTCAGAAATGCAGATGTAAAATAGAACAAACTGCATTTGCTTTTGATCTCAAAAATATAGAAAATCAAACTTTGAGACTCTAAAATTGGTCCAAGAAGCACATGAATGTGGGGATAATGGAGAGAAAAAATCCTTTTGTCATTGCAATCATCCATTTGTGAAATATTAACTTGAACAGGAGGCCACTTCTCAGAATTGAAAGTCTGCAAACAACATAAAAGTGTCAAAACCCTTTAGCTTCGCCTTTCAAAACACTATTAACACTCATCATGGGAAGCTGAAAACGGACATGCATGTTCACATATGTCATGTGAGTGGGTCCACCAAGGGGTTTGACTTGCAAATCAATAAGCTCCAAATTATAACCTTTCAAAGTAGGTCATTTAGGCAGATTTTTCAGGTGCACTTCAGAGAGTGCAGAAGCAAAATTTTCAATATGGGCACTTCAAATTTGCAAAATTTGAGAGTGCCAACAAGGTTTTCCTTATTGTTTTTTTGTGGGCATGGAGTTTGTACTTGTATACCAGATTCCAGATCTTGAACCTGTAAGTGTGGAATAAGTAATGAGTAAGTATAACAAATAACAGTTCTTAATAAGACATTATATCAAGAGAATTCAACAATATTTAAAGTAATTAAAACAATAAAACTCCTGAAAGCATCATATTGCTCTCTATCTCCAAATATTTATTAAATCACAGGGCTCTAAGATTTGTTAAGCATTGTGACTGTTAAAATGCCAATCTAGAGAATGGGATGCTACTAAAATTCAGAAATCTAATCCTATATGATGATGGTTAAATGATATTGATGCTACTATAATCTAAATTGACATGAAACTTGCTAATAGAAGCTATAAAAAACTAGGATGCAGTTAAATGATTCTATGCTAAAATGCTATGATTAATTACTAAATATGATAATTGCTTGATTGCCCAATCTCTATTCCTGCAAAGTAAGTTTGCACAAAGTTGGGATCTTTTTCCTATAGAACGGGGTTGTATTTATAGATTCCTGACAGCATATTTGTGAAGGGGAAACACAACAAAGGTCTAGATTCAATGGTGAAGGATGAAGGATTTTGAGCTGATTATGGAGATTTTTCCTCCCCACAAAAACACTAGACTAGATAATAGGAAAAATCCCTGGAAGAAGATGAAGGAGTTGCCTACAAATTTATCTCCAATTTGTCTTCAAATTTTCCCATGAAGGTTGAGATGAATTAAATTAGGCATTTCATATCTAATTTGGTAGGTGAATATGATTGGTTGTAGAATATATTTCAATTGAATATTTAGATTTATTTAGTTTAGGAAAGAAGATATTTAATTTAATAAAAAAAACTTTAGAAATCTATGTTTATTAAATAAATATGGAAGAAATATGATAATTGATAGAAGAAATTAATAATGATAATTAAATAAAACAAAGTATTAATTTTGTTTATTTAATTAAGAAGAAATAAAATAATAAAGGTAGAAGAATTAAAAGTGAACTATGTAAATAAATATTTCCATTTATTTAATAGTAGAAGAATTAAAGGTTAATTAATCAAATAAATTATATTCAATTAATTATATTATCCAGACCATTTTTAGGTGTATACATTTTTCCCCTCTTTGAAGTGATGTGTTTATGCATTCGTTCAAAGAAAATTTTGTTGCTGCTGCTAGTATCGACAAAAAAATTTCAGTTATGCCCCTAATGTTGAATTTGCTGTGATGATGGATATATGCCCCTCGGGAGATAAATTGATGAATTTTTGAATTTTTTGGATTTTTGGAAATTTAAAAAAAAAATCTTCTTTTCATGATTTTCTAATGATTTGATGATGTATTGATGGTGAAATAATTTATCTCTCGACATATAGTTATGAAAATGCTTCTATGTTGAAGTATGAATTAATCCTCCAATAAATTAAATAAATAAATCCAACTAAAATCCCTTTTAATCACTCTTTAAAAAGCAAAAAATGGGTTAATTAGAATTCATTTGTGCAATTGAGTTTTTGAAAATTGAGAGAAAGAGCGATTTTGAGCTTTGGAGCAAAATGCCAATGCCTTACCACACTCACCATTTCAAGCACGTGCGTTGACACAACCGCCCGACCGACTACAAACCTCTGGTACGTACTTGTGAACCTCCTTTTTCTTTTGTGTGTTTTGAATTTCGTCCATGTAATTCGACTTTCAAATTTTCAAATTCTTTTAGCACGTAGATAGCCCGCAATAGTGCATAGGCTTGTTATTTTAGTGCATCAAGTAAAATTTTGCATAGGTCAAGTTTTTTAGCGCATCGATAGGTTAAATTAGCTCATGCATAGTTTTAAGGTCTGGATGAGATTTTGTAGCGAGTAGACAGGCTAAAGTAGTGCATAGAATGTTTTAGTGCCTATGTCACATTTTGTAGCACGTTGGTAGGATAAAATGGCACATATGATATTATGGCACATTGGCCACTTGTTTTGGTGCATAGGTCAAATGAAATAGTGCATTGGATCTTTTAGCACTTAGACTACCTATTTTGGTGCATTGAGATGTTTAAATAATGCATTGAATATTGTGGTGCATCACAACACTGTTTTAGTGAATCCAAGTTAGAATGATGTATTTTGTTAATTTTTTCCTTGATTTTGTCAATTTTTGTTCGTGTCAATTGTTGGTTTGATATGATTAATGATCTCAGTAGAGCAGATGATGTTTAGCCTCATGATAGGTGAGGTTTGATGATTGATTGCTAACAATTAACCTCATGATAGGAGAGGAATAATTATAGTTTGATTGATATACCTCATGATAGGCAAGATTGATTTGATTAATTCACCTCATGATAGGAAAGATACAATTTATAAGATCGATGATTGACCTCATGATAGGCAACGTTGATTGATGGTTGCTCATGAGATTTGATCAAAGTCTCACTAGAGCTATTTAGATTTGATAGGCTGACTTATGTTTGATGAATTGACATAGATTTTTGACTTTCAACATTTTTTGATGATAGGAGGCATTGGAAAACTTACAAGTTTGTGAACGGTTTCCTGGGAATTTTGATCTGATACTGCAGTTAGTGCAGGTTGAGACCATAATGATTACACATTGTGGTTTGGCATATCTTTTATCTATGCCCCAGATTAGGATTAATCGAGGTCTCTTGACAGCCCTAGCAGAGAGGTGGAATAGCAAGCATAATGCCTTCCACCTTCCTACTGGTGAGATTACTATCACTCCTGAGGATGTATGGCGGATTCTGAGGATTCTTGTTTTCAGTGACCTTGTGCTATATGATTCTACAAAGTAGGGTGCGACTAATGCTCTCCGCGGAGTATTTCAAGATGATCATATTTGTGGATACGAAATTTCACAACATGAGATGGTGGATGCCTATGCAAATCTGCCTTCAATACTTGTTGATTTCATTGGAGGGTTCCTTTATCCTAATCGCAAGTCAAAGGGACTTTTTGTTGGTTGGGGCCGTGCATTGGAGACTATGATTGTGCATAGTACTAGATATGCATGAGGCATGTGTATGGTTGCCCATCTTTATCATGATTTACATTCGACTATCTACCTCTGAGGTCATAGTTTGTCCATAGGGGTTACTTTATTACAGGTGTGGGTGTGGGAACATAGAGTTGTTACACATCCAATTATGGTGAGACAACAACCAGCAATGAGGGCATATGTGCACATTTACGCAGGTCGCCTTACTCAGCCTAGACTGGGTAAGTTAGAGCATTGGAGGAGGGTATTGGATGATGTTGAGGCTATCACATGGCAGCCTTATCTAGATTGTGAGCAGTGGGATGATGATGTTATTCAGATGCCTTATCTCTCTCATTTGTTGCTACTTATTGATCAGACTCATTAGGTGTTAGAGATATTTCTATTCAGGAGGGTGCTCAGGTAGTATGGTATTGTTCAGGGCATACCTTAGGGTGTTGCCCATTATGGTCGTCAATAAATAGATTTTGCAGATTGGGGACCCTGTCTTTCTTATGATATTGTTGTATACACCTAAAATTCATCTCGAGAATCTAATTAATTAAATATGACTTATTTGATTAATTACCCTAAATTCCTCTACTATTGAATAAATAGAAATATTTATTTATATAGTTCATGTTTAAATTCTTATTTAAATTATTATAATTCTGCTATTATTTCATCTTAATTAAATAAAAAAATTTAAATACTTTATTTTATTTAGTTATCAAATTCCCCTATTTATTCTATCTTAATCACATCATTCAAATAAATTAAACAAATGTTAAATACTTTATTTTTTAATTATCATAATTATTCTATTTTAATAAACAACTTCTATAGTTTATTTTATTAAATTATTTATTCCCCTTTTTCTAATTTAAATAAATTAAAATATTTAAATAAAAGCATAAATCATAAATTCCTCTATTTACTCACATATCAAATCAAATTTCATATATCAAATTAAATGCGATTGGCATTCATGGGAAAGCTTGCAAGCAATCCTCTCAATATTCTCCCTCTAATCCTTCCTATCTCCTTTCCTGATGTTTTCATGGGGAGGAACCATTCCCATAATCAAATCCATCCTTTCCATCTCTCACCATTCAATCCTCTAGATTGAATTCAAGCCTCTACTTTGCTGCCCCTGCACAAATGTGATGTCGGGAAATCTATAAATACAACCTTTCATTACAAGAAATGGATCTCATCTTTATGCAAACTTACTCTACAAGAAAGCAATCAAGCAATCAATCAAGCATCATAGCAATAGCAATAGCAATAGAATTTTAGTATCATAGCATCGGTAGAATTCATATCATGACTGCATAGTAGTTTTAGTGTAGCTTTCATTTATCAATTTTCATGTTAATTTAGATTACAATAGTTTCCTTTATAATTTAGATATCATCATATAGGATTTCATCATTGCATTTAACATCATTCTATTCTTTAGATTGACATTTTAACACTCACAGAGTTTATCAAAATCTGAGAGCCCTATGTGATTTAATAAATCTTTAAAGATAGGAGACAATATGATGCTTTCAGTAGATTCTTGTTTTAAACTAGTTTAATTTATAGAATCTTTGATATAGTTTTTTATTAAGAAGTGTTAGTTTACTTTTTACTTATTCACACTTACAATTTGGTGCCCACCATAGGGCATAATCCCATTTTTCAAAATTTTCTTTGAAAAGTGTCGTACAAGATTCTGGCGTGTTTATTTTAGCACAAGCGAGAGTTATTCTGGTGCTTCTGATGAAAACTATAGTGCTTATGAGGAAAACTATAGTGCTTATGAGCTCTATTTCAGTGCTTCAACATAAACTATAGCGCTTTTGAAGAATTGTTTAGGACTTCTGAGGAGGAAACTATAGCACTTCCACGGTCTATTTCAGTGCATCAGCCCAACATTCACAACACATTTGGTCTCTATTCCTCAATATTTTATAGCGCTTCGATGAATTTCTATGGCGCTTCTACCAAATTATGTAGCACTTCTAATAAAAGATATAGCACTTCTTATCTAAGCTATAGCGCTTCTAATTTTTGTTTCAATGCTTCTATATTTTTTTATCTAGATCTGACACGACCGCAGCTAGAATGTTATTTTGATGCTTTTGGACTAAAAATTATCAATCGTAGGGTAGACACATAAATTAAAATATACCAATCCTAGGATATTCATCATATTTTTTGTTATATTAGTTAAATTAAGTAGCCTGATTTCGTGAAGCAACATCTTCACTTAGAATAGTACATCCTCTTTTGGGCTTAAAATAAATCATTATTTGTTATGCTTGTATGGTGAATAGGCTTATTCTCTCCCCTTAACTAGGTGATCAAAATTCCAGACTCAACATTTCTTTCTCATGCAATTTATGCTTTTGTTAACACCTTTAGAAGGCTTGTCGTAGTGGGAAAAAGTACTCACCCTAGGGGAACAACCTAAGTGGGAACAACCAAAGCCATGTTTTCCAACCCACTATAATCAAATACGATTTGTTGATTAAAGTCCAAATCGATAGTAGTGTGCAAGATAACCATCCCCAAATCCTTTGTTCTAAAGGTTGGGAAGTCTCCTGAGGGAGTTTATCATTTTCCGCACCACACAGAAACCCTATCTAAGAACCATAGTGTAGAATCCAAGCTAAGTTAGTAACCAGACATTTTAATACTCACAGTGCAAGGGGAGGGAAGAATTTCCCCCCAAGACACTCACCATATAATTTCCAAGGACCGTTTTCTCAAGGGATCAAGAAATCTAACCTTGAGTACGCACCTGGAAATGATAAAAATAAGGGCACCCTCTAGGGGGTGACATGGTAGTGTGAGTCAATGCAATTTTAAGATGTGGGTTGTTGAGTATAACGATGACCTTTTTGACCTTAAGAGTGAGTCTTTCTGAAGTGTATTTTTTTCAAAAAAACCATACGTGGTTCTTCGAACATACACTATCTGTTTAGATTCTAAATTTGAAAACAAATGTTCTGGAATTGATTGTTGTGTTCTCCAATCATTAAAATCGAATAAAGATCATCCAGAAAAACACAAAAGGAGTCAAACAAAACCAAACAGTGAAATTTATGATTAGGGACTGGAAATTCACAACTTTTGTCAAGAAATCCCTCACAAAAAGAGTCAAACAACCAAAAAAAAAAAATTAATTACAAGAAAATATTAGAGAGAAGGTGATTCTTATATCAAAGTAGGAAAGTTTTACTTCAACATAGAACCTTCATCCATAGGTTTCACTATTTTTCCAAAGGATATACTTACGATTATGCTTTAGAACCTTTATATTCACAAGCCATTTTCCAAAGAAGAGCCTTGTCACAAAAACATAACATAATCAACCTATTCGCCAGTCTTCCATCTCGCAGCCAATGATAGAATATTCCAATAGGCCCAATCAATTCTTACAATAGAGAAGAAAAATCAGAAACATTAGGCTTGTCATCCCACAATTACTAGCAGAGGTATCCTATCAAAGTATTAAAAATCCAAAAAATAAAAATAAAAGTCAATCTCTTCACAGGAAGGAAAATTGGACAACACTATTGAAACCCAAAGTAGCACTTTCAAACTTTGTTTTAGCACTTTTGAGGTATGTTGTGGTACTTGTGTCTAAAGTAGTGCCTTTGCACTATGTTTTAGCATTTCAGAGGTTTGCTTTAGCGCTTCTGCAAAGTAGTGCTTCTGAAATCTGTTATAGTTCTTCCACACTCTATTTTAGCACTTATAAAATAGCACTTCCATAGTCTGTTTTAGCACTTTTACACTCTATTTTAGCGCTTCCAAAGATCCAAAAAATAGAGAGCTTCCAAACACATCTGTCAAATTTGTTGACATCTAAAACTCAAATTTTTGTCAGCTAGAAACATATTCTCATATAGACAGTGTTTTAAACCATAAACAAATAGATTCTTACAAGTTAAAATTATTTTCATCTTGAACCCAGATCTTGCAAACTACAAAGTATCCACAAATCAAAACCAAAATATTGGTTATTAGGCTAAGTTTCTTCATTAGGATATTATCATCCTACGATCACGAAACAAGGCATAGTAATCATATTTTTTAACCTAGTCTCATGTAGGATATATCATCCTATTTGACTTAGTTAAGATTCATTGAACACTCATCAAAGCATAGACGATCAAAGTTTAGTAGGAAAAACAAGCACTTGTATGCCAATCTTCACAAGGTTACAAAGATAGAGACTCTTATAAAAAGAACTTGAAACATCAAACACCATGGTAGAAGAAAATATTTGGAATAGCTTACATCAAAATGACAAGAGAGAAATAACGACAGAAGACATTCAAATAGCACAACAAGATCCAAAATTCTATAAATTTATGGAAAAAATTTTTGAGCAAGACATGGAAAAATACCTCTTAATGCTAGCTAAATCAGGTGCCAAACTTCCAAAATAGTTTAATGTCAATCGATTGAAAGAAACACCTAGAGAAAATGAAACTGAAACACCACAACACACACAACACACACAAAACATAGATCAATTTGTGGCCCTAACACATCAAATGAAAAACTTGCAACAACAAATTCAAGATATGCAAAAGGTATGCATTACAAGTCATTTTTCCTTATCCTTTCGACCCAAGTGTGGACATGATACCATTCCCTAGACATTGCAAATTCCCGAAATATGAAAAATACAATGGTAAAACTGATCCAATTGACCATATAAGAGAATTGAGGACCATGAGTTTAGAATTTGCACAGGAAGAAACTTACCTAATGTGGTTATTTCCAAGAAGCTTAGGAGGTCAATGTATGGAATGGTTTTCTAAACTACAACTAGGAATTTGAACTTTCAAAGAGTTGGTCAATAGGTTTATATCACAATATTCCTTTAACATACAACATGATGTCACAATAAAGGACCTCTACAACATGAAGCAAAATAAAGGTGAGACAATCATGTCATTTTTACAACGATGGTGAAGATTATTTTATAGGTATCCTCGTTCCATACTTGAGGAAGAGAAAATGGAACGTTTTATTGACAACCCAACTGAGGAAATAAGCTATAGGCTCGAATTACAATGTTCTCCAACATTCGAAAAGGTGATTGAAAATGGCCTTAAAATCGAAGAAGCGTTGGTCAAATGAGGGGTGATCAAACACTACAATGAAAAATCAAACAACACCAACTCCTCAAATTAGTATGCCAACAATGACAAACCTAAATTCTGGCAAAAGAATAGAAATGTTGGGATCAATGAAACTGCAAATGACTTACAAAATGCAAAGCTAGTATTTAACTTGACGACCACTACTACAAATCCAAATCAAAATAGTGACCAACAAATCAAACCAAATATCGATCAAAACAATAATCTAAACAATGGAGAATCAAAACCGCAAACATATCAAAAATCATCGAACCGACATAGATTCACACCATTAGGCCAAACACTAGAATCAGGAATGAGAGAGCTTATTGCAAATGGTCTTATCACCACACGTGAAGCAATATTCTCAGATCCAAAAGTAAAACCATCATGGTGGAATGACACAGATTATTGTAACTTCCATAAAGATAAGGGACACAAGACAAATGATTGCATGGAGTTAAAACACTTAGTCCAAGATCTTATTGACAACAAAAAGGTATACATAGAAGGACTTCAATCCAATGATGATCATACTTCCTTTAAAGATCCTTTACCAAATTACAAAAAAGGGAGAGTCTTCTTCTGCTAATAGTAAAGGTAAAAATGTCAACCACATTTATGAGTGCACAATATTTTTTATTTCTAAAGTGATACTCTCACTGGAAATTAAATTGAAAACAACAAAATAAATGAAATTATACCACTAGATCTGATCCTGAACATAGAAACATCTGACAATCCGATAAATGTTTTAAAAATTAGGGAAAAACAAGACTATCCGTCAGTTAACGTAACAAAAAGGGGGAAATCCAAGGTAATACTGAAAGGATTTGCATCTAAAAGCACCACTCCTCCACCCAGTCAATACAACATTGTTGACCAACTACAAAAAATACCAACACAAATATCAATACTAGAGCTCTATAAACTCTCACCATCCCATAAGGAGGTTTTGGAACAAGCTTTTATAGCTACCACAATACCTAATGATCTAGATGTCTATAAATTCCAAGCTATGGTGGGAAATTTGACCATGCCTCATTGTCTATCATTCTCTGAACATGATGATGTATCACTTAATCATCCACATAACACTGCCCTTCATATTGAGTTTTTCATCCACAAACATCATGTTAAAAGGGCCCTAATAGATGGGGGAGTTGGTTTGAACATTTTCAATTTAAAGTTAATCTGTGCACTAGGGTATTCAGATAATGCTATTGATGCCTGAAGAGAAATGACAATAAAGGCTTATGATGAAGAAGAGATATCCTCAAAAGGAGTGATTGTGTTGTCAATCCAAGTGGGGCCAATGGTAAATAATATAGTCTGTCAAGTACTAGAAAAATATTTAACCTACGATATACTCTTAGGACATTTGTGGATTCATGAAATGGAGGTAGTACCTTCAACATATCACCAGTGTTTGAAATTTCCATTTAATGGTCAAGAGGTGACTATATCAGCTGATTACAACAATCCTCAACATTATAACATGCTCAGAACATCTCAAGACACCTTTGTACCCCACAATAGAGAAGCTAGCACTTCTATCTCATCAGACGGTGAAAAAAATCCAAATATCATATCTAAGTGGGTTGAGAAAAAGAATCAATCAAAAGATACAAGTTTTGTTGTTTCAATTTTATCAGATAATCAGGGTCCACTAAATTCTCTCTAACAAAAATTATAGGAAAAGGTCTAGCTAACAGACAAAGGCATGGGACAATATTCTATTGAGTAGTCTCTTAATCTTTCACAATTCATTCCATCTCCAGATTCATATGGACAACCATCAATGATAACATGACAACCATCACAACCTGCCACAGTTCTAGAGGAAATATTTGTGAAAGCCGATACTATAGAGGATGAATCAGAAGACAAATCTATGCTCGATTGGTTGTACAAAGATGAAGACACACCAACATCAACAAACATCAACATCAAGATAGATAAGTATGTCAAAGGAAAGGCTATTTTAGAAGAAATGGGTTATGAAGGACATTGACCTATTGGAAAAAGGAAAGAAGGCATCATACAACCCATTCAACCTCTCACTCTTTATTCAAAGGATAAGATAGGACTGGGTTACTCGGATGAAGCAAAACAAAAAAATGACTAAGAAGGGAGTTCAAAGAATCCTTCAGGTGAGAGATAGCCCTGAAACAAATTACCATGAATATGAATGTGATCTATATTCTGATGTATCATACATAGATGTCCAAATTGATGTCATAAAATAATATGTGCCTACACATGAGGAGGGACAAAGCTTGGGGTCTAGATCACTTGTATTAGAATCATAAAATATCGATGAATCAAGTGAGGATGGACAAACATCGAGTGAGCTAGATAATTTGGAGGAAAATAATATCATAGACCTCGACATTCCTAATGACAACCTTGAGACCATAACTATTTGATCCCTTAATTCCATTGACCAAAGTCAATGAGATGACCTTTTGCCATTAATACATCCCAAACTTATTGACTAGGAACCCACTGAACCTATTTATGTACCCATCTTTGAGAATGATGACGCTATTGTAAAATTCCTTTGTTATGACGAACCTGACTGAAGTTCTCACCATAAATATCATAATGACATGAGTACACAAGAGGGTTTGAAATCTTCTAGTTGCAAAAATGAAAATAGGAAAAATGGATCTAATGGTGAAAACCATTCTATGGAAGCATTAGATCTTGAAAAAGGAAAAATAAAGAATGCATCAGATGGTGAAAAGCTCTCTAAGGTACTAAAATATGGGAGATTTGACACCCTTCTGAAGCATTATCATGAAAGGTCATCAGTAATGGTGGAACCTACACAATCTATAAACATTGGCACAATAGAAAAAGCAAAGATTTTGCATCTAGCACAATCTATGACTGAACAAGAAAGGCCTGATTTTTTCAAGTTCTTTAAAGAAAGAAGCATTAACTTTGCATGGTCATACTTTGATATGCCAGGTTTAGATCCAAATATTTTAATGCATCACCTATCTCTACCATCTAGAATCAAACTTGAAAAAAAAAAACTAAGGAAGATGCATCCACATATCACCTTGATGGTAAAAGCTGAGTTGAAGAAATTATTAGATGCAAGATTCATCAAGTCTATCAATTATGCTGAATGGATATCAAATATTTTTCCTGTATCAAAGCCGTATAATAGCATCAAAATATGTACAAATTTAAGAGATCTAAATAAGACATGTCCCAAAGATGATTTCCCCTTACCTAACATTAATATCATTATGGAATTAACAATAGGGCATTCCATGTTATCAATAATGGATAGTTTTTCTGGCTACAACCAAATCGAAATAGCACCAAATGATCAGGAGAAAACCGCATTCACATGTCCATGGGGAAATTTTTGTTGGAATGTCATGCCTTTCAGGTTGAAGAATGCAAGGGAAACTTATCAAAGAGAAATGACCACAATATTTCATGATATGATACATACCTTTATGGAATATTATGTGGATGATATCCTAGAAAAATCATATTCCAGAGAAGGACATCTAGATATCCAGGGTAAATTTTTCACAAGGCTAGAAAAGTTCAATGTTCGACTAAACCGTAAGAAATGTGTCTTTAGGGTTACCTAAGAAAACCTCCTAGGATAGATAGTGTCATAAAAGGGTATTGAAGTGGATCCAACAAAGGTAAAAGAAATCATGGAAATGCAACCACCAAAGAATATCAGTCAATTAAGGTCACTACAAGGTAGGCTCCAATCAATTAGGAGATTTATCTCCCAATTAGTAGACAAAAGTCACCCATTCAATCACTTATTGGATAAGAATTTTTTGTTCAAATGGGATCAAGGGTGTGAAACAACCTTCAAGCAAATAAAATAATATTTGATGCCTCCACCTATTCTCATGCCACCTATAGAAGGTAGACCTTTGCTACTATACATTGCAACAACAAACATTTCTTTAGGAGCACTATTGGCATAGGAAGATTATGAAGGAAGGGAACAAGCCATTTACTACATCAACATGACTTTGAATGGCTGTGTAATAAATTACACATTCATCGAGAAATATTGTTTGGTGGTGGTATTTTCTACCTAGAAGTTACGACATTACATGTTGACTCACACAGTCAGGCTCATAGCAAAAATTGACCCATTAAAGTATTTACTCAACAAGGCTTCTTTAATAGGCAGACTGGCCAAGTGGGTCATGCTTTTAAGTGAATTTGATATTCATTATGTGGAAAGGAGAGCCATCAAAGGTCAAGTGATCATCGAACAATTAGCCGAATCTCCGTTAACTGATGATTGTCCTATGATAATGGAGTTTCCTGATTTAGACATTCTAACTGTAACAACACAACAATGGAGGCTTTATTTTGATGGGTCATACACACAAAGAGGATTAGGTGTAGGAATATTGTTTGTCACACCTCAAGGACACACCATCCCAAGGCCTTATAGACTCATGTTTACATGTACCAATAATGTAGTTGAGTATGAGGCACTAGTCATTGGCATCAAGGTAGCAATTGAATGGAAGGTAATAGAGCTACACGTATATGGTGATTCACAATTAGTCATTTATCAAGTCAATGATGAATATCAGACAAAAGATGAGAATTTGATGCCATATAAGCAACTGATTAATGATATCAAAAATTACTTTGTGGATATAAATTTGAGCAAATTCCAAGGGCAGAAAATAAAGCGACAGATGTTATGGCAACAATTGCTTCACTTTTGCAGTTGCCAGAAAAACGTGGTCATTATGAGTTTATGGTAGAATAAGTGTCAAATCCTACTTATGATAATCCCAAATCTCAAACCATATGCCATTTAGATTTTTTTGAAACCTCCCTCTATGGAAAGAACTATGCTTATGTAAAATACAACATCCTTCCTCCCTATCTTTCCAAAAACCAAAAACGCAACTTCATTCGCCAATCCACTCGACATACTTTAATTGCCAACATGCTTTACCGTCAAGGTCTAGATGGTACTCTTCTCCATTTTTTAGAACATAATGAATTTTAGACAGCCTTATGTGAGGTCCATGAATGTATTTATGGAACTCATTCAAGTGGGATAACTCTAGCGAAGAAACTCCTCTAGGAATTGAGTGAAAAATTTCATATCCAACATCATTTCTCAACACCGTACTATCCTCAAGGAAATGACCAAGAAAATGCCTCTAACAAGACAATCTTTAAAATACTCAAGAAAACGGCTAAGGATGTTGTGCGTGATTGGCATATTTAGCTTATTCCTGCATTATGGGCCTATAAAACCAGCATAATAACACTGATAGGAGCTACACCATATGCCTTGGTATATGGATCAAAGGCCATACTACCCATTGAGGTGGAAATTCCATCACTCTATGTGTCACTAAAGGGAGTCATTTTAGACGAAGATTATAGAGTATCTAGGCTTCATGAACTAGAACTGTTGGATAAACATCATCAACAAGTTGTCAATCATCTAATACGTATCAACAAATAATGTCCATAAGCTACAATCATAGGTTAAAGCCTAGAGTCTTTCAGGTTTGAGACTTGGTCCTAAAGGAAAACCCTAGAAATCAACAAGATAGAGAAAAGAAAGGGAAGTTTGAACCTAATTGGCTAGGTCCCTTTGTCATCATATTAGTCTATGGATCAGGAGCCTATCAACTGTCAACACCTGAAGGGGATTTTTTTGATGAACCTATCAACAACATCCATCTTAGAAGGTTCTACACTTGAATCACCTAGTGCACAGTTAAAAATCTAAAAAATGGTTTCCTTGATGAAAACCTAGCAAACAGGCATTTGGTAACATAAAAATACAAAAAAGCTAAGAAAAGAGAAAAATACAAAAAAATCATAAAAGAATGACAAAGTGCAATAAAAAAATATAGTGAAAACCTAGAAATAGGCGCTATTTGTGATTTAACCAACTTTTCCATCTATTTAGATACATGTCATGGTCATTAATTCACCATCACTCTACATCCATTATCATATCATTTGCAAATATTCATGTCTCACCCTAGCTTGGGGGAAATGTCTACACATCACTAGGGGCAATAAAACATCGATCTTGGAAAAAATGAAACAAAAACAATGTTTGAAACACAACCAACTGGAACATCAATCACCATCAGAAACACATTTCGAACATCCATTTCAAAATAGAAAATCCAAAACCAAAGTCAAAAGAGTCAGTCTCAAAAGGTCAAAAACATGAGTATGTGTTTGTCAAACTACATGGTCTCTGCGTGTATAACATAGGCAAAGCTAATCTTTGATCAGCCCCCGAAGCCCCTAAGATAGGTCGTTAGGTTAGTTTTGATTTGAAATATCGGAAAATCACAAAAAATCATCAAAAAAATCACTAATTATTGAAACACTTTAAGTAAAAGTTGGATATGTTGTACTTTTGATTATTTGTTATCATTTCTTTGGAGTAACTCGATGATGTATTGAACTAGAGAAGCAAGGAAGAAGAATGGTATTTTTGTTTGTCTATTGTCTGTGAATTAAGTATTTAATTTGTGAATTGTTGTGGGACATGCTCTAAAAATGTATCACTGATGACATTCAAAATTCACACACTAAAATGATTGATCCTTGTTTGTTTATGCAAGAAATTCTCAGGTCATCTTGGTTCAATTATACCTATATTCTTGTGTTCGCTTGCAATATTCAAAATCATGAAAGTAATACTCAGGTCGTCATTGGTCGAAAATATACCTTTTATGCTTATACTCACTTTCAAAAAATTTAAAGCTCTATGATGATACAAAGCACAAAAATTACTGTTAAAATGCCAATATTTGCATATAGTTGCATGATAAAATTAGATCGTATTCATAAATGATTTTTACATCTGTAGAGTATTTGTTATAAAATTTTGTGAAAAATTCAAATTGATGATTATCATTTTCTCATAAAAGACTGAGTATACTTGACATAAACAAAAACATCATCATAACCATGTAGTTGCATAAAAAAAAATCACATTAGAAATCATTCCTCATTTCATATCATCATTCATAAATTTTAATCAAATCATTTTGCATTCATCACATCATATTTCTCCATATGGCATAAAAGTTCTAAAAGAAAATATAAAAATAAATCATATCATTGCATTTCATTCATCCATCAAATTACATCTATTACATCAATTCATCACATTATCCATTCACATTTTATTACCAACATACATTATTTTGATTCATCCATCAAATTATCATAATCATTACACCATATCATTCATCATTATTACATCATATCATTACATTTCCATCAATTCATAATTTATATCATACATCATTGTCATTTATTTATTTACATCATATATTTTTACATTTTTATCAACATAGAAACATACATTCATACATCCATACATCATGCATCCATACATTGATATCATACATCCATACATCATTCATTAATATAGAACATCATAAACAATAGCATATCAAATGATCATCTAGAATCAAGTAAATCATCACATGGCATATAGAACATGGAAAATAAATGCATCCATCATAATAGAACCCATCATAGATCAATAATAGTTTGTTGCATATCATATAAATCATATAAAACATCAATGTCAAGTATACAATGAAGTCTAAAATAAAGGGGATATATCATCAAAACTGGTTGGATCGAAGTATACATCATGTCTCAAAAAGAAAATAGAATCATAACGGGCACCTAGGATCTCCTACTGCTAGATGGTCCAAGCATCATAGGATCAGTACCTCCACCACCAGATGGACCGGAACCTCTTGGATCTCTGTGAGGTAGCTGGGATACACCCTCACTAACAGTCCTTCTATGTGTCCTACCTGATTGTGAAGGGGCATAACTCACTCTCCGCTCAGTAGGGACTGCATCGTGATAATGACCTCTATAAAAATTAGCCTCTCAACCCACACACAGAAGCTCTCTCATATAATACGATAGAGTGGTACCATCAACAATCTGTTGTAATCTCTCAGCAATTGTTTGAGCCTGCTCTACAATCTGCCTAACACTGTCTCTCTCTGCTGTCAGTGAGGCAATTTGCATATGCACAACTGCCAACTATCCTTGTACCTATGCCATGGATTGTGCATGAGGTTGTGCCTCATTCTATAACTATATATGTGTCTGTGCAAGTAAATCGTGTGCCTGAACAAGCTACCCTTGTAGAGTCTGAATCTGTACCTATAGGCTAGCCATCTGTGTCTAATGATCTGTAGAAGATGTCTCCACTACTCGCCTCTTACGAGGCACACTAGTGGATAGACCTATGATGCCTACCACAACCCCTCTACCATCGTTCCCTCCATCATCTTCGTCATCACTGCTACCCTCACCATTATCCTCCTCACTACTCTCCTCCTCACCACTATCCTCATCATCACACACATCCTCCTCCCCATCAACATCCTCCACCTCATTATATATATCCTACTGCTCCAACACATCCTCCTCCCATCTCCTTTGTCAACCATGAACAACAACAACCTCCTCCTCTATGGGTAGTGATGTTGTCTCATCAAGAATAGTGATCTGAGGGCATGGATGTAATGCAAGATAAGCAACATACTCCTTAGTCACTGGTGCCTTTGTGATATCACAATGCAGATCCTAGGATGTAAGGCACAATATCCCTCCACAATAATATCACATAACAGACGTGGCCCCCAATCTGTTGTATAACTAAGACATCGAGCATAATGTGCAATGCCCTGGGGCATGCACTGAAGAATACCATAATGTCTGTAGACCCTCTGTAGTAAAAATCTCTTTAAGATGAAGTGGGTCATGTCAATCAAGTACATAGAGTCACACATATAACCCATCTTTGCATCATCCTCATCTTAGTCCTCGCAATCCAGATAAGGACGCCATGTCACTGTCTCTAAGTCATCCAGTACGTGCCTCCAATGCTCCAACTTACCCATCCTAGACTAGGTAGGTCAACCTCTGTACCTAAAAACATATGGCCTAGTAGTAGGCCTATCTCATATTGGGAGTTGTCGAGTGACAACAATATGCTCCCACGCCCAAACCTGAAGCAAAGTAGCTCCCAATGATAAACTGTGCCCGCTCAAATAAATAGTTGAATGCAAGTCATGATATAGATGTGCTAGCATGCACATCCCCTAAGCATATTTGGTCTCATGCATGATCATACTCTCAAGTACACAGCCCCATCCAATAGATAGTCCCTTTGACTTGTGACAAGGACAAAGGAACCCTCCAATAAATCCTACAAGAACTGAAGGTAGGGAGGCATATGCATCCACCATCTCCCGCCATGGAATCCACATCCTAGCAATATGCTCATCTTGAAAAACTCTAGGAAGGGAATTTGTCCCACCCACCTCCTATGAATCAAACACAACAATCTCTCCAACAAATGGTATCCATAAAATCTGCCATACATCCTTTGGAGTGACTGTCATCTCACTAGTGGGTAGGTGGAAGGTGTTATGGTCACTGTGCCACCACTCGGCTAAAGCTGTGAGAAGGCCCCGATTAATCCGAATCTGGGGCATGTCAAGAAGAGAAGCAAGTCCACACCAAACAATAATCTGTGTCTCATCTGGTGTCAGCTATGGAATCAATTCAAATCTCCATGGGAAACTCTCTCATATCTGGAGGTTATCCAGAGGATCCTATCATCATGAAATGTTCAAAATCAGTACACTTTGTCAAATATCACATATCAATTTATCCTATCAAATCTAATCAGCTCTTGGTGTGAATTTTGGTCAAAATTCATGAGCAAGCATCATCAAACCTCACTTATCATGAGGTCATCATTATCAATCTTAAATTGTACTTCGCCTAACATGAAGTCAATTTATCAAAATCAACTTCGCCTATCATGAGGTTCATCACAGTTAATATTATTCCTCACCTATCATGAGGATAATTCTTGTCTATCAAATCATCAAAATCAATCATCATGAGGTTGAAAATCATCAAGGTTATTAGATCATCAAATCATATCAAATCAAAGGTTGACACGATCGAAATCAACAAAATCAAGGACAAAATTGAACATTTTTTTGCAAATCTGACTTGGATGCGCTAAAATAGGTATTCAAAGCGCTAAAATATCAGAAGTGCCATTTCATCATTCAGAAGCTCTAGAGTAGATTATCAAAGTGCCATATCATTCGAAGTGCTATTTTAGGAGGTCAAAGTGTTGAAATAGTTGTTCAAAGTGTTAATATCCTCAAAGTGCTAATGTATCCTATCCAAGTGCTAATCTTCTTGAAGCGCTATTTTAAATGCTCAAAGTGCTAAACTATCCTATCGTAGCGCTAATATTTTTGAAGTGCTAAACCAACCTACCAAAGTGCTAAAATATCAAATTGAAGCACTAAAATAGTTCCTAAAAGCACTACACCAGAGTGTGAAAGCGCTACAACACGTTCTTTAAGTGCTAAAACTACAAAAATTGAAAAATGGAAATTGGAACAAAATTTGAGAAAACACAAATTACGAAGAGGTTTAGGGGTACGTATCGGAGGTCTATAAGCAACTAGGTGTTGGTGACGTTGCACATGCTCGAACTAGTGGGTATGGTAAGGGATCAAAATCTTGCTCCAAGTGTCTCAAATAGCTCTCTCTCAAAAAAATTTCAAAGGTCAAATGCACAAATGAATTTGAAAAGGATTCTTTTGACCTTTTATCGGTTCTTAAAGGTGGATTTTGGTGGGATTTTAAAAAATTTAATTATTTTTTACTGGGAGATTAATTAAAAGTCATCCAAGGAAAAAATTTCTACATCAATTATCAGGATATAAATTATTTTACCATCATTACTTCATCAAATCATCAAAAAATTATTAAAACACGAAAATTAAAAAAAAAATTTAAAAATCATAAATTTATCTCTCGAGGGGTCATATGTCCATCAATCACCTGAAAATCAGTGTCTGGGGCATACTGAATTTTTTTTGTCAATACTAGTAACAACAACAAAAAAAATTTCGAAGCAATGCGTAAATACATCACTTCAAAGAGGGGAAAAATGTATACACGTAAAATTGGTCTGGAGAATCTAATTAATTAATTATGACTTATTTAATTAATTACCCTAAATTCCTCTACTATTGAATAAATAGAAATATTTATTTATATAGTCACGTTTAAATTCTTATTTAAATTCTTCTAATTCTGCTATTATTTCATTTTAATTAAATAAACAAAATTAAATACTTTATTTTATTTAATTATCAAATTCCCCTATATATTTTATCTTAATCACATCATTCAAATATATTAACAAAGGTTAAATACTTTATTGTTTAATTACCATAGTTCTTCTATTTTAATAAACAACTTCTATAGTTTGTTTTATTAAATTATTTATCCCCCTTTTGCTAATTTAAATATGTAGATATCGAAAATTGGTCTAGGCCTACGAGTACACATTCGACATAATTTTCTATAGTCCGTTGTCTTGATTAAATAATGTTAATTATTTAATTAACCTTTCTAACACATATTTCTTCTATTAATTAAATACCCCTTTTTAATTAATTCACTAGTTCATTAATTCATTTATTCAACTATTGATTAATTAAATAAATCATATTTGTTTAATTATGTCCCTAACTAATTAATTCTTCCTTCTTAATTAAATAATTTATTATTTAATTATCCCTTTATCATACTATTTCAATTATAATTAAATATCTTTATTTAATTATTCATTTAACCCCCTTTATCTATAAATAAATATTTATTAATTAATTATTCATTACATCCTTTTCAATAGTCAAATTAAATAAATTATCTTTATTTATTTAATTAAGTCTTTCATTTTCGAATGTTGAATTAAATTAACATTTAATTCATTTATTTAATTATTTATGTCACATTCTTCTATCAATCAGTTATCTAAGTCATTCACTCACTATCTGACTCAAGATCTATTTTTAGTTCTCTATTTATCTCTGCGAGAGGACTCTTTGTCACAACTAGTCAGTTAACTAGTTCCAACTCATATGCATGATGTGTTTATTAATTAAATATCTTTATTTAATTAATTAACTCATGTTTACATTTGAATGCATTATTCTTCAACTTCTAACTTTGTCTTTGATATACAAAGTCTATTTCTTCTATTTTTGAAGACTCTTAACTAAAGATTAAGATCTTGAACTCGTGTTCTAACTCACGTTCTATCTGACACATAACTCACATTGCATGAAATTAATCAATCTCGTTCGTTGATCTCTCTTTCAATCTGAGCCGATCGTTCGAAAAACCCAAAATCTATAAAATGGCCTGTCATTATCATTATTCCTCCTCCCGAAATCATACACTTTTGAGAAGAAACTTATCTTCGATATTTTTCTTAGACATTTGATGAATTTATGCTTGCATTTAAACACAAAAATTTGAGGGCAAGAATACTGAAAAGGAAAAATGAAGAAGAGAAATCAAGATAATTCGAAGGAGTGAATGCATATTCGGTGAAATTTTTCCATTAATTTTTTTAGTTTATTATGTTTATTTCTTTGTTCTTTGTTGTTTGATTTAGATTAATTTTGGTTAGATTAGTATTAACATCGTTTATTCTAGTTGCATGATCTTACTTCTAGATTTTATTCTATGTTACATTTGGTGAACCCGACTTGAACACGCTTCAAAATTCGCACATCCTTTCATCTTTCCATTTTTTCCATTTTCATTTTTTTCAGGTTTTTTGTACGGCGCACCGCATTTGTTCAACACACCAATGCATTTGTATTATGAGTCACATCTGCTAAAAACAGCGATGCATCTGTCATCCCGAACCGCATCCATGAAGCCCTAAACCGTATCCGCCTATCAACAAATTTGTGAGCCGCATCTGCCTATCAACATCGAACCACATCTGTGTCTCCAAAAGCCGCATCTGCCTGGTAAACTTTTTTCTGATTTTTAGTCATTTCCGTACATCCATATTTTCGTTTTCGCTTTTCAAGTTGTTTTAATTTTCGCTAATATTTATTTCATTTGTGTTAAGGTGGAATAATGTAGTGTTTGTAGGATGAAGCATATAAGACAATATTTTATGTAGGATGAAATTCGAAGACAAGAACAATGAACTATTGATAAATTCACATGCAAGACCTAATGCCTTTGTGTTTATTTGTTTAGCAATCTTTTGTTTGGTAGATAGATAATTGTCGTGTGGATTAAAAAGAACATTTTGTTTGGTAGATAGACAACTATCGTTTGGATTAAAAAGAATTACTGTCTTCTTTGTCTGGTGCGTTGCATATATTTGTCACCCTTACACTTTAGTATATCGGAGTATCCTCTCCCCTTGCGTAGTCATGCAATCTTAGGTGTAAGAGAAATGATTACTGACTCTAGAACTTGGGCCTGTCTTGGTGGGAAAAAGTACTCGCCCCAAGATGACTCAGACCGGTAGCACGCTAAAGCCAAGCGACTTCCACCTGGTATATAAAAATGGATTTCTTGGGAAAGCCCAGAAATCACACTCACTATTCCAAGGAGATGGATAGAAATTGACTCTCGCCGACGTTGAATAGTGCCCCATGAACGGAATGCCCTTATTAAACACCTTCTTGTAGAGTTATCAAAATCCTACCTACTTGTTGGCGCAGTAGGTCGGACCTGTGAAGCCGTCTTACATTCTTACGGTTCACGTGTAGAGATGAAATGTATGCCATGGGAGTTTCATGGGTAGAGTAGCTTGGCTTCCTCATATAAGTGAGTGGTGTGGAGGGGAGCCAGTGGGGTCAAGCTACTAATCATCCACCGTGAATATGCATAGCTGGAGAAATCCAAGTAAGAACTCAACAAGTATTGTCCAAAAAGCCTAGGTTGTAAATGTTTTTTGAGTCTTGACAGTCCTATCATCACAAACTAAAAATACATTGATTACTATGTTTGTTTTCTACTGTATTCATCAAAATCTTGATCAACAAACTAAGTCATCAAAACAACTTTCAGGAAAATTTCAGTTGTCAGAAAACCGAGTCACAATTGTTAATTTAAATGCCACATCTGTCATAGAGAGTTGCATCTATTAGGGGAAAATGCACATGTGTCTATCAAAAAAAATCCATCATTCATAGTCCAAATATTACAAGCCGCAATTGTCATATTTTGAGTCACATGTGTGCATGCAAACCGCATCTGTCAATTTCCGAGCCGCAAGTGTCTGTCAGAAATCTAGGTTCATAGAGTCCAAAATTAGAACTGCGGGTGTATTGGTAAACCACATTTGTCATAGGAAAAACCACAACTGTCAGAAACACCGTATGCACAGTAGAAAACCGCATCTGTCAACATTTGAACTGCAACTGTTAGGAGAACCGCATTTTCCTGTCAACACAAAACTTTGAAAACCGCAAACTAAGTCTGAAACATCATTGTCACTATTTGCTTTTGGTTCTTAAGATCAACCTTAGATAGAAACTGATAAATTTTGCTCAAAAACCTTGCATCATTAGGTGTCATATATGTCTTAGTCACAATATACGTCTTGGTCTAGACATCCTAATTTGCATGCATATAGATACATCCAAGGAAATTGCATATCACAGAATAAATAACTTTCCTCGTCATTGGAAACATTCATATTACAGTTTGTCACAATCACTGAACCTAGTCACTTTAGTCCCATTTTAGTAGATCTTTTCAGCTCAATAGTCTAGTTTTGAAAATTCACCTTGTCAACTGTCCTTGTCATACAATCAGGTTCCTTGGTCAAAAACAAATCATTGCATGCATTTGTTCCATAGGTGGTAGGTTATATCTATCTTAGACTCATTTATCATCATAGTCTACTCGAAATTTTGCATATTATCTGTCCTATCATACGTCATCTTAGTATACATCTTTTTAGAAACCATTTTAGCAACGTCATTTATTGTCAAAAAATCCAAAAACATAGAAATATGACATATCAATTTTTAGGCATAGTCTGTATAACCTCATTTTGAGCAACTTTTCATGGTCGAAACAAGGTCTTGAAAGAAGCAAAAAGAAATGGCAGACCCCAATGAATTCATCAATACATTTGGAAATCAACCATCAGGAAGTAAAAGACCACACAAACCTTTGCTTGAAAAAAACGTCACTAGATACACACATGGACAAATTTACATTGAAGATGTAGACATAGTAGTACAAGATCCTGAATTTGTATCCTTTATGGATGAATGTTTGGCAAGTGGTCCCCAATGATATCTAGCAAAGTTGGTAGCCGAAGGTTCAAAACTACCAATAGGATTTGATATTCGTGCTTTGCAAACACCACTGATTCAACCAACGCAAACTGTCACGTCAAGTGTTTCTATTCCCCAAATTACCGCAGCAATACCAGCTAGTGTATCTACTCAGACATCATCAATTGTAACCACAATGCCTTTCAACATAACACAAGGTTTACAATTTACTGCCGAGGCAACTTCCTCCAACCCCTTTGGCACCAACACGACTGGTAAGAGACCCAAAGTTGGTGGAAATATACCTATACCAAATCAGAGCATTCAGACAGGAAACATTCCGATACCAAATCAGACCATTCAGAAAGGAAACATTCCTATACCAAATCAGACCATTCAGACAGGAAGCATTCCTATACCAAATCAGACCATTCAGACAGGGAATAGTCCTATACCAAATCAGAACATTCTAATAGGATATATTCCCTCACCAAATCACAACCTGTCACAGAACATGGCATATCAAAACACCTACATTGACCCAAAGAACACAAACACCATGTCCTTGACAGAAGTCGATGTCCTTCAAAACCAAATGAAAACTTTTCAACAACAGATGGACAACATGTCTATGTCAGGCAAATGAACTATCTTAGTGCAAGACCTATGTCCATATCCATTTGACAAAGTGCTTTATATGACACCTTTCCCCCATGGATACATTATACCGATTTTGCCTAAGTATAATGGGAGAGAGAATCCTTTGGAACACATTAGAGAATTCTCAATGGAATGCATGGACATATCATATGACCCCACATACTTGATGAGACTATTTCCACAAACCCTTATTGAGATAGGATTGGAATGGTTTTCTAAATTACCGTATGGTATACGATCCTAGAGTGAATTAGCTAAGAAGTTTGTTGAAAATTTTGCCTTTAACATAGACAATGAAGTAACAATAGCAACCTTGTGCCACACGACACAAGAATACGAAGAAACTTTTACCACCTTCTTTTAGAGATGGAGAAGACTAGCTAGCAGATGTCCAATAGAAATACTAGAAAAGCAAAATGTCATGATATTCTTAGAAAACATCAACCCAAAACTGCGAAGTGATTTAAGGGTAGACTATTGTACTTCATTCTCAGACTTGGTACAAAAGGGCATCATCCTTGAGAAAGGCCATATAGACAAAGGAGAAATTAAGGTACCAAGCAGGAATTCAGTTGTCTAACATCAAAGCACACCAAATGATAGAAACAAATTCTGGTCTAGGAACAAAAATGTTACAAATGACAACATTGTTGATGCTAAAAACATACATATGGGACCAGTTATCACACTTAGAGGTTAAAACTCCAATCAAGACATGATGAATAGTCCAGATCAAACAACTGATCGAGACAATTTTCAAAGAATTGATTAAACATAATCTCATCAAACCTTTGGAACCAAGAGACTATGATCCTGGACAGTCCAAACCTTCATGGTGGGATGAAAAATCTTTTTGTGAATACCATCGAACGAAAGGACACAACCTACAACAATGTCGCCAACTGAAGAATATTATACAAGACTTTGTTGAAAATGGAACTATAGAGGTCGGGGGGCAGAAAAATACCAAGAACAGTGATCATAAGGTCTTCATGGACCCGTTACATGACCATACAAAAGGAAAAGCCTCCAGTTCGGGACCTAAGAATGATCCATCAGCTAATTATGTCGATACCAAGTATCACTATGGTAAAGGAACGATCATAAATCACCTCCAAGCTGCAAATGAGAATGCTAATACTATCATCATTAAGAAGCATCCAGAATGTAATGTGAACACACACAAAACTAAAATTACTATTCTAGGTCCTTCTTCTGAGCCAGCTATGCAAAATTCCAAGTTTAAGTACAACCTCCTTGATCAATTGAGTAAAACCCCCGCGCAAATATCTATTTTGGAATTGTTTACTTTATCACCTGAGCATTGAGCCATTCTTGACAAATCTCTACAAAACACCACTGTTCCTACAAACTTAGATGTCAATTGTTTCAAAGAAATGGTGGGATATTTGACCAACTCGCATCATGCCACATTTTCCCAACAAGATTACTCAACTGAAAAGTCTAATCATAATGATCCCTTACATCTTGAAGTCTTAGTCCATCAAACCAAAGTCTGATGAGTCTTGGTAGACAGAGAAGCAGGTTTGAACCTGTGTACCCTAAATTTTTTGAAGGCATTAGGATTCTTAGAAGACTACATAGATACCTCTAAGAGTATAGTCATCAAGGCTTACGATGATGAGGAAAGATCATCCAAAGGAGCTGTCACACTCCCTATCAGAATTGGCCCAGTGATCATGAACACCAACTTCCAAGTCTTGGATCTCACCCTTCCGTACAACTTGTTGTTAGGTAGATATCGGATACACGCAATGAAATTTGTACCTTCAACATATCACCAATGTCTTAAGTTCCCCTATAATGGCACAAAGATCACAGTTGATGGTGATCCAGTTCCTTTTCAGTATTGCACAGGCCTAAGGGAAATTCCACAATGATAGGTACCAGTTAACCAAGAAGTTTCATCATCCACTTTATCCCTATACGTTGACCCGTCATGTCTTACTAAGTCCATTTCATTCAAAGCACCATCATCCACTCCTAAGGTCGAGATCTAAGACAAAGGCTGTGGAGAATATTACATGAAGGAATCATACTGTGTCAGTCAACTGGTTCCACCTAAGGCATATGGTCTACCCATGCGGGATAGAAGATAGTCAATATTCACATTTCATGTTCCCCCTATAATGACATTAATCAAATGGGGAGAGTTAAGTGAAGAAATTGTGGATCAAGGTGATATTACCTCCT
This sequence comes from Sequoiadendron giganteum, assembly GCA_007115665.2. NCBI lineage: Eukaryota > Viridiplantae > Streptophyta > Pinopsida > Cupressales > Cupressaceae > Sequoiadendron > Sequoiadendron giganteum. Next base: position 366,005,624 of record CM021110.1, on the reverse strand, counting down.
AGTTGTATCGAGAAGACAATGAATACCCCTTGTCATCTATTCAAATAGCTAAATACCAATATGGAAAAGGCTTTAAGATAATGCAAAATGTAGGATATGATGGGCACAATGGGTTAGGACTACATCAAAATTGAAGGACGATACCGATCACTGTCTCACCACGACCGAAATACCTAGGGCTAGGGTGTCAACCACTTAGAATTGGGTTTCCTAGTACTTCATCACTATTTCAAGAGGAAGTGAGTGCTTATATAGACATCAAGATATCTCATGAACCACTTCCCCCAGTTTATGACAAACCCCCGGTTTATGATGAATCCCTTGACTCAAGTGATTGTGAATGGGATTCCCTTTCCTCTACTAGTACCATGAACATAGATGCTCTATTTGGAGAATTGGACCTAAAGATGAAACCTGTACCAAAACCATATAGTCCCCATCATAGGAAACACTTGTCCAAAGAAGAATGGAAAGAGAACTATTATTGGGAAACCCTTGATCATGCATCTTGGGCACCTGAAAAACCATCTTCTAACGACACAACCCTTACAATAGTCCCACAACAACATATACCTACCCATAGGAAAAATAACAAGAAGGAGTTAGTCCAGAACTTCTATGACCATGTCAACCATTCTATATTCACCTTGTCTGCAACTACCTTTAAGAACTTCGATGATGACATGCCTCTTATATATCCTGAACTTATCGACTGGGATCAATAAGGTACACCTATCATAGAGACATTCAAGAACGACGAAGCAATTGCTGAGTTCATGGGACTTAGAGAAGGCATACCATGAGGGGATCATAAAGTAGGTTTTACCATAGAATTGGATGACAAAGCATATTTTGGGGACTCTATTTACACCTCTAGTCACAAAAATGAGAATAAAAAGGAAAAAGACAATGAAAATAAAAATGATGAGTCCCTTGGTGAAAACCGAAAGGCACCTTTGGACAAAGAAAAAGTCAAAATAAAGGACATATCTGAGGGTGAAAACCTCTCAGAGGCACCCAAGGATAGAGGTTTAAATGTTCTCCCTGTTCAACAAGAAACGTCACCGATGCTAGTGGAAGAGTTTGTTGAAGTCAACATAGGTACAAAAGAGAATCCTCAAAAGGTCTATTTTGTAGCTTCTTTAACATAGACATAAAAACCTGAGTTTAAGGACTTCTTCACAAAGAGACAAATAAACTTTGCATGGTCATATGCTGAAATACCTGGGCTGGATCCAAACCTAGTATTGCACCATTTACCACTATAGCCAGGTATTAATCCAGTCAAACAGAAGTTGAGGAAAATGCATCCATAGATTGCTCTACTGGTCATGGTAGAACTTAAGAAACTCTTGGATGTAGGATTCATAAGGATGATAGACTATGCAGATTGGATATCAAATCTTGTACTAGTGACTAAACCAACTAGGGGCATTCGCATTTGCACAGAATTTAGAGACATCAATAAGGCATGTCCTAAGGATGACTTCCCTTTGCCAAACATCGACATGATAATAGATCTTACAGTAGGATACAGGATGCTATCCCTCATGGATGGTTTCTCTGGATATAACCAAATTAAAATAGCAGCTGAAGACCAACACAAGACAACTTTCATGTATCCATGGGGCACATACTATTGGAATGTTATGCCGTTTAGCCTTAACAATGCAGGGGCTACCTATCAATGGGCAATAACTACGATTTTCCATGATTTTGTACATACTCTCATTAAAGATTATGTAGATGACATTATAGCTAAATTAGAAACAAGGGAAGATCATTTGAAGGTTCTAGACAAGATATTCCAGAGGCTAGATAATTACAACGTTAGGCTAAATCCGAAGAAGTGTGTCTTTGGGGTAAAATCAGGGAAACTGATAGGATATATCATTTCCCGAAGAGGCATTGAATTAGATCCAGAGAAGGTAAGATCTATCATAGAGATGCCTCCTCTAGTTAGCATTGGTCAACTCAGAACCCTAAAAGGAAAATTACAGTCCATCAGGCGTTTCATAGTACAATTGGCAGATAAAATACACCCATTTCAACATCTACTCAAGAAAGGAGTACCATTTGTGTGGACACCTAAATTTCAAGAAGCTTTCCAAAAAATCAAGGACTATTTGCTTACTCCACCCGTCTTAATGCCACCTATAGAGGGAAAACCATTGATACTATACATTTCAGCAACTCAGTCGGTATTAGGGGCTCTCCTTGCACAACACGATGATCAAGGTAATGAGAGAGTGGTCTATTATATCAGTCATACCTTAGTGGGATATGAATTGAACTACAACAACATAGAATGTTCCTATCTTGCGGTAGTCTTTGCTACCCAAAAACTTTAGCACTATATGCTCAATCTACAAACAATGTTAACTACAAATATTGATCCACTCAAGTACCTCCTAAGCCAACATTAACAGGCCGATTGGCTAAATGGGTTATGATACTTAGCAAGTATTACATTTAGTATGTCGAGATGAAGGCTATAAAAGGACAGGTGATTACAGATCAGTTAGCCAATGCACCTATGAAGGTCGACCATCCCTTAGTGGTAGATTTTCCTGATGAATTTCTCTTCAGCATTGATATTAAAACTGAATGGAAATTGTACTTTGATGGGTCACATACAAATCATGGTTTAGGAGCAGGTATCCTATTTGTTACACCTCAAGGTGATACCATTCTGAAATCATTCAGGATTGCTTTCCCTTATACAAATAACATAGCAGAGTATGAAGCTTTAGTGATAGGAGTAAAAATGGCAGCTTAGTGGAAGATTAAAAGCCTACATGTTTTTGGCGATTCTCAACTAGTAATCTGGAAAGTAAATGATGATTATGAGACTAAGGATGAGAAGCTTGCCCCTTACAAATGTATGGCTGATAGTTTCAAGCAGTATTTCAATAACATTACTTTTCAACAAATACCACGTATTTAGAATAGAGTTGCAGATGCCATGGCAACCGTGGGTTCCTTGTTGGATATTCTGAGTAATGTGCCTAAGTTTGAGTTTCTGGTTGAATAGCTATTGGTCCCTGCCTATGATGTCCTTGATACTGTGAAAGTGTATACCATTGTTGGTCCTACATCTCCTTGGTATAAAGACATATTCGACTATCTCACTAACCAAACCTTACCTCAAGACCTATCAAATAGCCAATGTTGAACCTTCATCCGTAAGTCCGCTAAGTACACCATCATCGGAGAAACCCTATATAGATGTACCTTAGATAGCACCCTAATGAGATGTCTCGATGTTGAGGAAGCACAAACAACTTTGCTAGCGATGCACAAGGGTATATACGAATCTCATTCGAGTGGTCCTACTTTAGCCCATAAGATTATGAGACTAGGTTATTATTGGCCTATAATGGAGAAAGACTCATACATCTTTGTAAATAAATGTAGACAGTGTCAGATACATAGAGATTTGATAAGAGTGCTGGCACAGGAGCTACATCCGATTACATCACCATGGCCCTTTTCCCAATGGGGACTTGACCTCATAGGTAAGATACATCCTCCATCATCCAACGACCATAAATTCATCATTACCGCCACCGAATACTTCACCAAATGGATTGAAGCTATTCCCATGACCTACATCACCGGCACACAAATATCTAAGTTTGTCCTAAACTATATCATTTTTTGGTATGGTGTACCCCAGTCCATAATCATAGACAATGGCCGCCCATTCAAGAACCAAGAAGTATGCCATTTATGTGAAGAGTTCCATATCAAACACCATTTCTCCACCCCATATTACCCACAAGGTAATGGCCAAGCCAAGGCATCTAATAAGACCATTGTTAGAATCCTTAAGAAAATTGTTAATGACGTTGGTCATGACTAGCACCTACAGCTTAATCCTGCCTTATGGGCCTACCGCACAAGTATCTATACTCCCACTAGCGCCACTCCATATTCCCTCGTATTCGGATCCGAAGCTATCTTGCCTATTGAGGTTGAAATACCTTCCCTGAGGGTATCCTTGAAGGGTCACATTGATGATGAAGAATACGGTGTATCTAGGTTACAAGAGCTAGAATTACTGGATGAGCAAAGATAGAAAGCACTAGATCATTTGCAAGCATATCATAATCATCTTCATCATAGCTACAATAGGAAGGTTCTCAATAGAAACTTTGGCATTGGTGACCTGGTATTAATGGAGAATCCTAAGAATCAAGCTGAAAGAGAAATACTAAGTAAGTTTGAACCTAACTGGTTAGGGCCTTATATAGTCACAAAATCTTTTGGATCAGGAGCATACCAACTCTCTACTCCTGAAGGAGAACCGCTTCTATCACCTATCAACATTCTTCATCTAAAGAGGTTCTATGCTTAGCTTCTGAGAATCTATGTCTTAATCTAGAAAAATACAAAAAAAAATAGAAAAACAAAAAATGGTTACCTTGAAGAAAACCTGGCAAACAGGCATCTTTGTAACACCAAAAAAATGAAAAAATCAACAAAAAAGTAAAGAGAAATAATCCGTCCAATAGTGAAAACCGCTTCGGTGGTGCTATGGATAAGTACCATGGTGAAAACCTGGCAAAAAGGAAACATGTGTAGTCAAGCTCGCTCTTTCGTCTGCCATCATTCCAATCGGACCTTGTCACCATCTTTCATAATAAATGGTTGTCTTATCCATTGCTTGGAACAATTGTCATCTAACATCCATTCCATCACACTCCCCACTCCATCTCGCAAGTCTTATTCCTGATTATGGGAAAATCCTTGTTTTGTGCCTTGACACCTTGTACATAACGTCACACCATTGAAAATGTCGTGAAAAATCCCAAAAATATTAGAAAACTTCAAAAATAAAAAAAAATCAAAACATGTCAAAAAATACCAAAAAATAGAGTCAAGTCAGTCATGTTTAGTCAGTCATAGTTGAACTATGTTGCCTCTACGACTGGGACATTGCAAGGCCATCAATCAATGTGCCCTCGAGGCATTAGGCCTTTCAGTTTAGGTTTGTCATGTATCACACACATTTTAAATCATGACTCTTTGTACATTCAAAGTCATTGGTCGTGTCGAACTATGAGGTCTCTGCGTGTACAACAAAGGCAAGGCTAATCAATTGATGAGCTCTTGAGACCACACTAGGTCAGTCCAATAGGGTTCATTCACAATCACTATCACACAAGTTGCATATCATACTTTAGGGTATCATTTCATGTCATACATTGTCAACACATGTACACACTTTTAATTAGTCAAGGAATCAAAACAAGTCATGCATCAACAAGGAAAAACATCTCAAATTGTCATCAAGTGAATATCATACACATTGTCAAAACGATCAACCTATGTCTTAGCAAGATATGTCTTTCTTATCAACAAACGTCAATCAAATTGGCATAGTCTCATGTAGCTTGTCACTTCAAATGTCATTAGGCTCCAACGTCTTATATGACACGTGTTCTTTTCTGAAACCAGGCTTTGTCTTGCCTTATACAAAAGTCACCAAGTTGAAACCAGACTCAACGTCTTATGCGGTATGTGTCATTCTCTCACATTATGCTATTTCAAACATCAAACAATCAAACAGTCCCACAAGATCAAGTTTTGGTGAATACTTTTATTTGGCTTTATGACTTTACATCTTACTTTGTATTATCTTTTCATCTATTTTTGAATTAGTCCAGTTATTAGCTTTCTCAAGGATGTCCCTTGAAGGATTTAGAGAAGCAAGGATGTCTCAGGACTCTTTTTCTTTGACTGATGTCTGTCAACTATCCTTTTAAACATTGGTTTTTGAGTCATGTTACTAGTTTCCTCAAGGATGTCCTACCAAGGATTTAAAGGAGCAATGACGTCTCATGACCCGTCTTTTATTTGTCTGTTGTTTGTGGTTTGTCTTGACAAAAAATGACTGGGGCATTTTGTTCTTAGTCTGAGTTAAGACACTCCTTGTCTGTGACTGTCTGTTCTTTGTAGATGGATGACTTGGTATACTATGGTCTATTGCATATCATAGTGTGTACTATCCATTTGTGTCATGTCCCGCCCAATGATGATAACAAGCAAGCATATCATATTTGGAAATATATCGAAGATTATGTGTTTTTCTCAATCAATCAACCGTTGTTATTTCTTACTAACATTCTAAATTCATTCATGCTAACATTTCTCTTCTTCGACATAATGATAAAGTCCTGTAACACACTACAAAAACATTAGATCATTTGCATATGCATACCATAAGAATTTCACATAGTTGCATTTCATTTCACACATATAGATAGTAACATTAACATCCTCATTGCATATTTAAGAAATCAATACATAATAGGCATTTCATCATCATAAGATACATAATGTAAACATTGCATGCACATTTCACCATCACATATAAATAACATCATATACATTCATTACATCCATTATCATAATTAAATTAAGCCATCCATAACATCATTATTTGCATAACTCATAACATGTAGAAACATTCATTCATAACACATGTACAAACATCATCTAGGAAACATAATCATATCAAAGTAATGCATCATCATAAAATAGAACTGCATATCATATAGAAGCTGCCAAAATCATATATATATATATATATATATATCGCTCAAAATAGTGTGTCACAATACAATATTAGAATATATCCATAAATAACACGAGCTCATAGGCTCTCTGATCAAAATATAGTCTACATGTATGACAAGTGTCATCGTGTCCCACTGCCACTGCTGTCCCATGGTGAAGGTGGAGGAAACTGCCTTAGAGGTGCTCTCTGTGAGGTGGAAGGCATGTCATAAAGACCTACCCTCGGTTGTCCTACCACACCCTAAGTGCTTTGTGTCCTAGTAGGACCCCTGCTCTGTGACCTCTGGCTACAAACCTTTGAAAATCTAGGAGCTCACCTCTCAGCTGGTACCATTGACTCATATAAGTCCCTATAATATGTCACTCTCTCCATAGCTTTGAATAACTCTCATACCATGCCATCAGATGAAGACCCACTGCAAAGGCGTCTGACCTATGTAAACTATTGCTCTACCTCCCATCATTAGGCTATGGCCTGATCCCTCTCCATCTAAGCACTATCTCTCACGGCATAGGCACTGTCTCTCTCTATCCTTGTAGTGTCAAGCTCTGCTATCATATGTCTTACCCTCTCCTCCAAGGCCTCCCTCTCACCATCCCTAGGAGCATCATCCTCCTGTCTCCCCTCCACAATCTGATCTCGGAGCTCTCTCTCCTACTCCTCCATAAGTTCCTCCTCCTCTACATCATCCTCCCCATATCCTATTAGAATCCCAAGAGGATCTATGTCCATATCTAGGTCCTCATTCTCTACTACATCCTCACCCCCAATATCCACACTAGCCACCTCCTCTGCAACTACCTCCTCGGTAGCATGCTCATCCCTAGCCTGTATAGCCACTCCACCTCTGATGTCCAACATCAGCACATCCTCTACTACTGCCTCATGGATAGGTGATAGTGCACCTACCCGATCCCCTCTCCATCCTCGTCTACCACCTCTACCATCAACATCTCTCCCTCCAACTCTCCCGACTCTAGCACCTCCACCTCTTTGCCATCCTCTAGGTCGTGTCCCTCATCTCTCAATAGGTGTCGGTTGATCTAGATCTGTGTAAGGAACAAGTTGATGCTCTGCAAACCATGTGTCATACACAGCTGTCGTCCCTGGTTCTACTGCTCCATCTCTCCACCCCCACTGTACATGTTATAATTCATGTATCTCTGCCTCTACAATAGCTACTATAATCATAGGCCCCTAGTATGGAACCTCTCTGGATGAACGAGAAAAATCTGCTCTGCTCCGAGGCTCATCTTGAACCTCGCCGAACTGTCTCACAACTCTGTCTAGCAAGTGTCGCTCAATGATATGTACACTAGAAACAGTCCTCCCAATGAGATACTGTGTCTATCTATAGAATACCAAATCTACCTCCTCATCTAACCACTCCTCACAATCCATGTATGGTCTCCATGTGAACTGATCAAGAGTGTCTAGTGCATGTCTCCAAAATCCTGTGCCTCCCACATGTGTCTACATAATGTGTCTTGTATACTGGAACACATACAGGTATCTCTCCCATCGCTCTACTGTAACTGGAGGACAAAACACTGCTATCCTCTCCCAACCCCACACCATCAGCAAAGTAGTCCAACAACTCAATGACTGCGCATCTCTATAGGCAATGTCGTGTAGGTGAAAGTATAACATCCCTAGTAGACATGGACCCCATGCACACCTAGCCTCACTCTCCAACATACCAACCAACATAGTACCCCATCCAACTGAAAATCTGTGACCCCATCTATCTGGAAGAACTATCCCCCCAATCTATGTACATAATATCCAATCAATCTTGTCATATCTATCCGCTAACACTAGCCACCTGATCTCATAGTGCTCGATGTTGAGCCTGCTAATGTCATCCACCTATTAGAATCTAGCTAACTCGGTCAATCCACGTTGGGTATCATACATAACCCACTCTCCCCTAATTGGAAGTCTCAAGATCTTGTACACATCCTCCAATGTGACAGTGGCCTTCCCAGTCAGCAAATGGAACGACGATGTCTCATAGTGCCATTAGAGTCTAAGTGTGAATATGTGAATAAGATTAAAACACTTCTTAATACAACATTATATCAATGATTAAACAAATTGAATCAATTCAAAACAGTAATCAATTGAAAGCGTCATATTGCTCTCTATCCTGAAAGATTTATTAAATCAAAATTGCTCTTAGATTATTAAGCACTATGATTGTTAAAATGACTATCTGAAGAACGAGATGATGATAATGCAATGCTAAATGATAAACAATGTAAACTAGCATATATGAAACAAATAATTGCAGCTACAGGAGGAAGCCATGGTTGAAAAATTGAATGCTTGATGCTTGAATTCCTACAGAGTAAGAGTGCAAAAGCTTGATTATTTGGATCCTTTTCTTGGTTCAAAGAGGCTTTATTTATAGATTTCCTGGCTTTAGAAATGAACAGGGAAAGCTTTGAGAGGCTTGGATTCAATCTGGATTGAGAGAAAGATGGAGATTGTCTCTACCCATGAAAACACCAGGCAAGAGAAGAGGAAGAATTGATGGAAGAAGATTGAGAGATCAAATTCCAAATTTGTCTCCAATTTATCTCCAAAACTTATTGTGAAGTTTCAAAGCATTAATTGTGACAATTTTAGACATAGATTAGACATAGGAAATCTAATGCATTTTTAAGGAAATGTAGATTGGAATATTCCTTATGCTCTAATTCAAATATTTCTGATTTATTTAAATTAGCAAAAAGGAGATAAATAATTTAATAAAATAAACTATAGGATAGTTGTTTATTAAATTAATCAGAGGAATATGGTAATTAATTAATAAAGTGTTTGATCTTTATTTAATTAATTCGAGAATGATGTGATAGATTGAAATAGGGATTTGATAATTAAATTGAACAAAGTATTTAATTTTGTTTATTTAATTAAGATGAATTTGGAAGAATTTAAATGCGGTGTGAATGTGAACTATTCAAATAAATATTTGTATTTATTCAAACAATAGAGGAAAGTAGGATAATTAATCAAATAATGTGTATTTAATTAATCGGATGCTCCAGACCAATTTTAGTTGTATACATTTTGCCCCTCTTCGAAGTGATGTGTTTACGCACTGGTTCGAAGAATATTTTGCTGCTACTACCAAGATTGATGATAATAATAAAATAATTCCATATGCCCCAGACATGCCCCAGACATTGATTTTCAGATGATTGCTGATAATATGCCCCCTCGGGAGATAAATTAATGATTTGATGATTTTTTTGGAATTTTGAAATATTTTTATGATTTTATGATGAAGAAATAATTTATCTCCCGATATAGAATATTGATTCCGCCAGATGATAAAATGTTGCCCTGCCTTGCTTCCTTATGTTTGATGATTTTTGATCATGTTAGCCTTTGATTGTTGATCCTAATAGATTAGAAGATTATTGATCTCATGATAGATGAGATTCAATGATTGATTGATTGATTGACCTCATGATAGGTGAGGATCAATGATAGATTGATGATTGACCTCATGATAGGCAAGGATTAATGATAGATTGATTGATTGATTGACCTTATGATAGGTGAGGATCAATGATAGATATATGATTGACCTCATGATAGGCGAGGATCAATGATAGATTGATTGATTGACCTCATGATAGGCGAGGTTCAATGATAGTCACTCATGAGATTTGATCAAAGTCTCACTAGAGCCAATTAGATTGATAGGCTGATTGATTTTTGATTGATTATAGGAGGATTTTAGAGTTTTTCCCAAAGATGTGGGACATGATTCTACATCTAGCACAGGCTGATATAGATATCATTAATCGATGTGAAAAATCTATAATTCAGATGCAAAACTAATATGAATGCAGTTTAATTTTATCATGCAACTATACGCAAACTATTGTCATTTTAACAGTACTTTTGTGCTTTTTTGTCATCATAGAGCTTTATTGGATGTTGAAAGTGAGTACAAGCATCAATGGTATATGTTAGACCAATGACGACCTAAGTACTACTTTCATGATTTTTGATATTGCAAGTGAACACAAGCATCAAGGTATAATTGAACCGAGATGACCTGAGCATTCATTGCATAAAGAAGCAATGATTAATCATTTCAACGTGTGAATTCTGAATTTCATTGGTGATACATTTGCATAGCACATCCCCCAACAATTCATACATTCATATGATTAACTTACAGATAGCAGACAATAAAAATATCATTCTCCTTCCTTGCTTCTCTAGTCCAATACATCATCGAGTTGCTCCAAAGAAATGATAACAATGATCAAAATGCAACATGTTCAACCTTTTCTTAAAGTATTTCAATCATTATTCATATTAGATCATCCATCCTGATTTTGTGATGTTTTTGGATTTTTGACTAAATTTTTGACATGTTTTTGGATTTTTGATTGATTTTTGACATGTTTTTGGATTTTTGACTAATTTTTGGCATGTTTTTGGATTTTTGACTGATTTTTGACATGTTTTTGGAGTTTTGACTGCATTTTGACATTTTTTTTTTTTAAATATTTGTTTTGGATTTTTTGAATGATTTTTTACATGTTTTTGGATTTTTTGATTGATACGGATGTTCGAAGTGTTCTGATGGTGATTGATGTTGCGCTTTGATCTTTTTTTTTTTGCGTTTGTCCATTTTGTTAAGCTTGATGTTTATTTCCCCCAGTGATTTTAGTATTTTTCCCCCAAGCTAGGGTGAGACATGACCACATTGCAATGATATGTTCTTGAGATTTTATTGCACCTTTTTTTCAAATTTTTATGATTTTTTTGTATTTTTCAGGATATTTTAAGATGAAATGATATGATATGCCTGATTGAAGGAACAAGATGGCCCACAATAGAGTTAATGCAACCATGGATAATTGATAGATCAAAATTAAAGTTTCACTAAAAAAAATGTCACACAAGCAACATATCTCTTGTTGAAAGATGATAATGGTATGACTGATTAAGATGCCAGTAATGATTGATTCCATAAGACATGATGATGATAAGATTGATGATTGTTGATGATTGTCGATGATTGATTGACAAAAGATATGAGGATTGGATAATGTATTGTAGCTAGGCTTAAATATGATTTGTATGATAAGATTTGAGGTTGCAAATGGACATGATGACATGAATTTTGATATGCTAGAAGATATGGAATTGAAGAAAGTGAGGATAAAAATGATGAATGGAGATGATCAAGATTAACTAGATAAGATACAGACACAAGGCCCAAGTATTTTGCTCCTATTCCTCATCAAGACCAAGGAAAGGAAGAAATGATGTATTTAGTAAGAATGATGGAATATGGATAAGATGAAAGATATGGTATGGAAGATATGGATAAAGCATATAAGATAAGATATATGATGCTCAAAAATATCCTTAACCTTGTCAAGATCAAAGGTGGAAATGTAAGGAATGAGCATAGAAAGTATAATGACCATGAATGATAAGATGGATGAAACTTGTACCTAAGTGTAGAGTGCAAGAAGAATATGGAAGATAGGATATGGATGATAGGGAAATGGAGGAAGGACTTAAGCATCAAGTTTCACAACAAAATATCCCTCTAATAAACCATGGCAATGGGAATTAGACTCCTAAATGTTGGTAGATAAATGATATGATGGAAGAATCTAAGGACTTATGCAAAGGTTTGGATTAAAGGAGAATGATTGGGAATGAATGTTGGATAATGGATAGGAGTTTGGAAGGCTTGTTGATGGATAGATGGAAAGGATGGAAAGATCAACATTGGCACACACCTTGAAGGGTGGTGGAGTGATGGAGGAAAAATGGATTTGGAAGGTGATAGGTTATTAGATGGAAAATTGGAGGAAGCTTTTGGATTAGAAAATTTGGATGCCAATTTATATTTTATTGCTTCTATGAGATTTTTAGGAATCCACATGATTTTTGACTTTGATTTTTTCTTTGTGGGCCTTTGCGGCCTTTCACATTTTTCATTTTGATTTATGGACCTTTGTGGTCTTTGAAAATTTCCTTTTTGCTTTGATGGGCCTTTGTGGCCTTTTGAAAATTTCTTTTATTTTTGCATGTCTCTTCGAGGAGACATGTTGATCCTTTGATACATGTGGATTTTGATATAGAAGCTTTTGATATTTGGCACCCAAATTTCTTCCAAGAGTAATGGGAGAGGTGGATTGAGATGAATGATATGGAGGTATTATGGAGGAGTTAATGTGGGTAGAATTTTGAAAGGTCATCAAGGATGTGTGCCTTTGTTGTTCTTGAGAAAGAGGATATGGACCTAGGATAGAGGGAAGGTTTGATGGACTAGGATGAGGACCTAGGATAGATGGTATGTTTGGAGGATTAGGATGAGGACCTAAGATAGATGGTAGGTCTGATGAACTAAGACACTTAGGTGTATAACCAAGGCCATGGTGATATGGGTTTCTTTGAACAGAAAGGGGTTCTAGGATACCTTGTTCATGAAGGCCTAATCCTTTTCCTTTTTAATTCATACTTTGACACATTTGTTTACCAATGGGATATGTATTGTTCGTGAAACAAGATGCAAGTCCATTTTGGGGAGGATATGATATCGATGAGAGGATAGGTGTTGGAAGTAAACTAGAATGGATAAAGGTGGAGGATCCCAATTTATAGGTGTGAGGTTCATGGATAGGCTGAATAGGTGTGATAGGATCTTGACATGGGGATGATGGGGTGTTTTGATCTTGACTTGGAAAAGTATCATGAGGTGGTATGAAAGGTATATCTTGATCATGAGAAGAATAAACATCTTCATGGGATGAAAGGGTATCCTTGAATGGAAGCATATCTTGACCTTGATGAGGAAGGGAATCATGAGATTGTGTAGAAAGCATGTCTTGATCATTAGTTGGTAAGACATTATTAGATAGGATGGGAGAACTACCATGCTCTTGTGATGAAATAGAATCATGAGATGATATGGATTGATGAGATGATGTGGAAGAAGAATCTGGAAGGATACTTGTCTCTTGAGATGGAAGGGAATTATTTTGGATGAAAAGTGAAAGGAGGGGATCATCATAAGATTCTTGAGAAATGGGATCTTGATCAAAGATTGGAAGATTTTGTGGAATTTTGATATCATTGGATGGAGTGGAAAGAATATTTTCATCTTGGAGTGTAGGGGGGTCTATGCTAGCATGCTTTGGATTGAGAGATTGACATGAATCATTGGATGTTGAAGATATGATAGAAGAGGCTGATTGGATGGATTTGTTAGCTTGAGTGAAATGATCTTGAGGTTTATTTTGGCTTATTGTGGATGGAGATAAATGCATCACATGATAGGATTTCTCAATATAATTTGTGTTTGAGGATTTAGATTTGGGCTTATGGATATTTTGTAAAAATCCAAAGAAATCAAACTTGGATGATGTAGTTGTTGGTGGAGAGGGTGTCATGTCAAGATTTTTCTCAGAGGAATAAGCACAAATTTTTGTCAGCATATATCTCTTTGTGGTTCTTTCCCTTTGCACATCCCAGATTTGTTGTTGAAGGTTTTTCATTTGATGAGCTAGAGCATTCAATTGATCCTCATCTATTTTGGCCATGGTGGTTTGAGTTTCAATTTTTTTGGATTTTTAGTCTTCGTGACCTTGTTAAAATGGACATACGAACATTATTGTTTGCAATAAAATTTTGATCTTAGTTTCATAAAGTGTCAAGGATATTAACTTATGTCAAATAAAATGATAGATTCTATTTATTAGACTAAGCTGATAAGTTTGATTATAGGGTTTCGTTTCTTTGATTTAGGATGACTGATCCTAAAACTTAACTTACTAATCAAATGTGTTTGATTGAGACACTTTTGGATGGTAGATCTTGGTTTGATTTGAAAAAATTCAATTGTAAAGTCTAGTTTATGCAAGTTTAAGACTCTGATTTAATTTACGAAAGTTTATGTTCTGATAAAAATTCGAAATTTTGACGTTAACTGTCTGACATTGGTTTCCAATAGATTTCTATTTTGTTTGTGTTTTTCACGATGATCTTATCTGAATTAATGTTTTGAGAACACAACAAGCATTTGTAAAACAGTTGTTTCTATACTCTAAACAACAAGTGTATGTTTAAGAATCAAACATGATCCTTCTTGATTTTGACGGGTTGTTTTGACAATTGTACACAAATCAAACAGACTCACACTTAAGGACAAGTAGGTCATCATTATACTCGCAGCCCACATCTTGAATTACGTTGACTCACATAGCCATGTCACCTCCTAGAGGGCGCCCATTTTTTTGTCGTTGCCAGGTGCGTACTCAAAGTGACAGAAGTGGATACCGAATCCCTTGAGCAAGCGGTCCTTGGTAATTATATGGTGAGTGTCTTGGGGGCATATTCTTCCCTCCCCTTGCACTGTGAGTATGACAATGTATGGATACTGACTTGGTGAGAAACTACTCTACGGTTCATAGATAGGGTTTCGTTCAGTGTAGCAAATAGATAAACTCCCTCAGGAGACCTCCCAATATTTAGAACAAAGATTTTGGGGATGGCTATCTTGCTCACTACCGTCAAGTTGGACTTTCATCAACAAATTGCATTTTTATTATAGTGGGTTGGAAAACCTGGCTTTGGTTGTTCCCACTTAGGTCGTTCCCGTAGGGTGAGTACTTTTTCCCACTATGGTAGGCCTACTAAAGGATTTAATAAAGCGTAAATGACATGAAGTAAAAGTGAATCTAGCACTTTGGTCACCCAGTTAAGGGGAGAGCATAAGCCTAATCACCACAAGCACAACATATAAGTTTGTCTTGTTTTAAGTCCAAAAATAAATTTTCTAATCTATGTGAAGGTGTTGCTTCATAGAAATCATGATGTTCTTTTTAACTTCTATTGTAAGAATGTGATGACTATCCTAGGATTGATAGATTTTCTTTAAGAAAAACAAGAAAGTGACTATCCTAGGATTGATATATTTTAGGAACTTTGAAGTGACTATCCTAGATTGATCAATTTTAATCCAAGTGACTACCCTAGGATTGGTTCTTTTTAACCAAATTTGACAAAGCTTGTGCAAATGGTTAATTTTAAGCCCAAAGTAATGCTATTTGGTCCTAAAGCATACATGAAAAATAACATATGATGGGTTATTTTCCCATGAGTGTTTGAAAGCACTATTACAATGGATATCAAATGACTCTTTTTTCACTTTTTTTTTGAATTTAATGCTCCATATTCCTCTTAAACCCTGCAATAAATGCTCAAAATGTTAGAGGAGATCAAGAAATAAGAATATATAAAGGTTAGATGAATGATTAAACTAAAAAACACTAAAACTTATACCAAGTTGCAATGTGATTTGAATTTAAATGTAAAATTAAAAATTTTAAGTCTATAAAAGTGAGAAATACCTACACCATTGCATAGCTTATGAAATTCTACCCCATTTCAAAAAAAAAAAGTTTTGAAAGAGACCTTCGTATGACCAAGATATGACCATTTTAAGATTAATTGTCAAAGCACTAAAACAGTGACCCGAAGCGCCGAAACACCGAAAGCGCTAAAACAGTGACTGGAAGCGCTAAAACAGTGACTAGAAGTGCTAAAACTTTTAACAGAAGCGCTAAAACAGTGACCGAAAGCGCTAAAACAGTGACTAGAAGCACTAAAACTTTTAACGAAAGTGCTAAAAGAAAACACGCCATGAACCTGTGTGACACTTTCTAGAAAATTGATAATTTTGATAAAATTGGGGTTAATGCCCCATGGTGGGCACCAAATTGCAGGTGTGAATATGTGAATAAGATTAAAAAACTTCTTAATACGACATTATATCAATGATTAAAGAAATTGAATCAATTCAAAATAGTAATCAATTGAAAGCGTCATATTGCTCTCTATCCTCAAAGATTTATTAAATCAAAATTGCTCTCAGATTATTAAGCACTGTGATTTTTAAAATGACTATCTGAAGAACGAGATGATGATAATGCAATGCTAAATGATAAATAATGTAAACTAGCATATATGAAATAGATAATTGTAGCTACAGGAGGCAGGCATGGTTGAAAACTTGAATGCTTGATGCTTGATATGTGAATGCTTGATGCTTGAATTCCTGCAGAGTAAGAGTGCAAAAGCTTGACTGTCTGGATCTTTTTCTTGGTTCAATGAGGCTTTATTTATAGATTTCCTGGCTATAGAAATGCACAGGGAAAGCTTTGAGAGGCTTGGATTCAATCTAGAGGATTGAATGGTGAGAGATGGAGGAGATTAAGAGAAAGATGGAGATTGTCTCTACCCATGAAAACACCAGGCAAGAGAAGAGGAAAGATTGATGGAAGAGGATTAAGAGATCAAATTTCAAATTTGTCTCCAATTTGTCTCCAAAACTTCCTGTGAAGTTTCAAAGCATTAATTGTGACAAATTTAGACATAGATTAGACATAGGAAATCTAATTCATTTTTGAGGAAATGTAGATTTGAATATTCCTTATGCTCTAGTTCGAATATTTTGATTTATTTAAATTAGGAAAAGGGAGATAAATAATTTAATAAAACAAACTATAGGATAGTCGTTTATTAAATTAAACAAAGGAATATGGTAATTAATCAATAAAGTATTTTTCTCTTTATTTAATTAATTCAAGAATGATGTGATAGATTGAAATAGGGATTTGATAATTAAATCAAACAAAGTATTTAATTTTGTTTATTTAATTAAGATGAATTTAAATGTGAACTATATAAATAAATATTTCTATTTATTCAATAGTAGAGGAAATTAGAATAATTAATCAAATAATGTGTATTTAATTAATGGGAATTCTCTAGACCAATTTTAGGTGTATACACTAGGCTCTTCAGCCTTTAGCGTGGGATATACATCCTGATATTAATGAGGCACCTATCACAACAGATTATGCAGAGTATCTAGTTCTCCATCCCTTTCCTCCAATTACTATTCTTGATGAGCCAGTGCCCTTACCTTTGTAGGATGAGGGTAGTGATGAAAAGGAGGGAGATGGTGACGGTGGTGATAATGGTGGAGGTGGTGATGATGGAGGTGGTGGTGATGATGATGATGAGGGAGATGATAGTGATGAGGTGGGAGATGATAGTGGTGATGATGATGATAGTGGTGGTGAGTCAGGTGGAGATGTAGATGTGTGAGATTTTATCGTGCCTCGTAAGATTCTATCACTGGTAGCACCTTTTGAGTAGTGTGTGTGTGTATAGGGGTACCATCACAACATCAACAGACTCAAATTACGAGTCTACAGGTGTAGGTGTAGACCATACAGGGGCAGTTGGTATAGACTCAGGGTTTTTTGGCTTAGACATAGATGTAGATGTAGACATAGGCCTAGGCTCATGTATAGGCTCTCTCTCAGGTATAGGGACAATTGGTAGCTACAAAGGCACAGATTGCCTCATTGATAACAAATTGAGATGTAGCTAGAAAGGTTGCAGAGCAGGCGCAAACTACCAGAGAGAGGCTATAGAGATTAGCCGATGGTACCACTATGGGTGATTATATGAGGGAGGTTCTCCATGTGGGAAGAAAGGAAAAGTTCTATAGAGGCTAATACCATGATGTAGTCCCCTCTAAGCAGAGAGTCAGTTACGCGCAGTCTCGATCAGGCATGACCCATTCTATGATTGTTAGCATAGGTGTGACTTAGCCTCCACAAAGAGATCCAAGAGACCCTCATACGTCTTGTGGTAGAGGGACTGCTCTAGAGATGCCTACACCTTCTAGAGGTAGCACCACATAGCTGCATGATGTGATTTCACGATATTTGAGACATGATGTATACTCCATTTTTTTGATTCATAGCCATTTTTGATGTTGTATCTCTTTATATTTCAGACATCATTGTATACTTTGAAATTATAATTTTTGAGATCTATATGATATTTTGTAGATTGATTGATCAATATTTGTTCTATATGGTTTTTATGATGGATGCATTTAATTTCCCATGTCTATATGTTAATGTGATGATCTATATGATATGTTATGGATGCATTTAATAGTCATGTGATATGCTATGATTTATGATGCCCTATGTATGATGTTCAAATGTGATTATGTGAATAATGATGATGTATGGATGCATGATGTATGTATTCATTTACATGGATCGATAGATGTATGATGATGTGTATATATAAGTTACATGATAATGTAGCCATATGCATGATTATGAATGTGATGTTTTAATGATAGATGAATAATGAAGATATGATATGATAAATGGATGAGTGAATGGTGATAATAATGGTTCTTTTAATGTATGCTTATGATATGATAAATGGATAAATGAAAGTGCAACTAATATAGAGATTTGTTTTTGATTGTTTTTCTCATGCTATTTTATGATGTGATGATTTGACAAATATGATATGATGCAAAATATATGATGGAATGTATGAATGATGAAATAATAATGATGATGCTATAATAGTGTTTTGAAAATGAAATGATTATGCAACTATATGATAATGATGATGTTTTTGTTAATGTCAAGTATACTCAATCTTTTAATAAGGAAATTAACAAATTTTATGAATTGGTTACCCATCTTTGGAAAAAAATACTCTGCAATGCAAAACTATCATGGATGCAACCTAATGTAATAATGGAAAAGTACATATGTAAAAATTGTCACCTTAAAGTCTTTTTATCATGCTTTTTATCATCATCGAGCCTTTAAAATGTTGAAAGTGAGTACAAGCATCGATGGTATGAGTTATACCATGATGACCTGAGTACTACTTTCATGATTTTTGATATTGCAAGTGAACACAAGAATTTAGTTAATATTAAACCAAGATGACCTAAGAATTTCTTGTGTAAATATACAAGAATTGAATCATTATACTATGTAAATTCAAAATATCATTAGTGATGCTTCGTAGAGCACATCTCACGACAATTCACATAATAAATGATTAATTCACATACAACAAACAAATAAAATACCATTCTCCTTCCTAGCTTATCTAGTTCAATACATCATCGAGTTGCTCCAAATAAATGATAACAATATTCAAAGTACAACATGTTGAACATTCAAGCATATAGTGATAAAATCATAATTCAAAAGAATATCATCCTCATAAAGTTTGTCTTGATTTGATTCTTATTTCAATTGTTTGAAATGGATGGTTGATTTCTTGAAAAATTATGATGTTCGATGTATGTTCAACATTGGGTTTCACTTTGATCATTGTGTTTATTGTGGTGTCATAATGTTGTTTGCCTATTTGTTTAAGCTCAAGTTTTTTTCCCCCGGTGAGTTCGGGATTTTTCCCCCAAGCTAGGGTGAGACATGACCATGTTTGTTATGATATGATATTAACTAGAAATAATGGTGAAAGTGAACGACCATGACATGCCCCGATAGATGGAACTATTGATTTAAATCACAAGTAGCGCTCATTTCCAGGTTTTCACTACATATTTTTACTGTACTTTTTTAGACTTTATGATTTTTTTTGTATTTTTCCATTTTTTACTTTTGTTTTTTTGTTTTTCTTTCCTTTTTTGATTTTTTATTTTGCATTTTTCTGTAACCAAGACACCTATTTTCTAGGTTTTCATCAAGGCAACCATTTTTCCAAGACTTGAACCGTGCACTAGGTGATTCAAGTGTATAACTTTCTGAGATGGATACTATTGATAGGTTCATCAAAGAGATCCCATTTAGGTGCAGACAGTTGATAAGCTCCAGATCCATAGACTGATATGATGACAAAGGGACCTAGCCAGTTAGGTTCAAAATTTCCTGTCTTTTCTTTGTCTTGTTTATTTCTAGGGTTTTCCTTTAGGACCAAGTCACCAACCTGAAAGACTCTAGACTTTACCTTGTGATTGAAACTTCTAAAAATTCTCTATTGGTATGCCTTCAAATGATTGACAACTTGTTGATGACGCTCATCCAACAACTCCAACTCTTGTAGTCTAGACACTCTATAATCCTCATCTAAAATTATACCCTTTAGTGATACACAGAGTGATCGAATCTCAAACTCAATGGGTAGTATGGCCTTTGATCCATATACCAAGGAATATGGTGTAGCTCTTGTAGGTGTTTTGATGCTAGTTCGGTATGCCCATAGAGAAGGGTTTAGTTGATGGTTCCAATCATGTCCAACATCATTTACCATTTTCTTTAGAATTTTTAGAATTGTTTTGTTGGAGGCCTCTGCTTGGCCATTTCCCTGAGGATAGTACGGTGTTGAAAAATGATGTTGGATTTGAAACCTTTCACACAGCTCTTGGACATCTTGGTTCTTAAAAGGTCTACCATTGTCTATGACAATGGACTGAGGTATGCCATACCAACAGATGAGGTAATTTAGTATGAAAGAAGAAATCTACTTTCCAATGATTGTTGTTAAAGGAACTACTTCTATCCATTTTGTAAAGTATTCCATTGTTGTGATTATGAACTTGTGTCCATTAGATGAAGACAGATTAATATTTCCTGCCAAGTCCAGTCCCAACTGAAAAAAAGGCCATGTTGAAATAAATGGTTGTAATTCTTGTGCTGGTGTGTGGGTTAGGTTACCATGTATCTAGAACTTCTAGAACTTCTTAACAAACCGATAAGAATCCTTCTCCATATTTGTCTAGTAATACCCCAAACAGAGGAGTTTCTTTGCTAGAGTTAGTCCACTTGAATGAGTTCCACAAATACCTTCATGGACCTCACATAAAGCTATCTATGATTCATTATGTTCTAGACACTAGAGAAGAGTACCATCTAGACCTCAATGCTAAATCATGTCAGCAATTAAGGTATGGCGTGCGATTTGGTGGATGAAGTTGCATTTCTAGTTTCTAGAAAGATCAAGAGGCGGGATATTATCTTTTAGATAAGCACAGGTCTTTCCATAGATTGAGGATTCAACATCATCTAAATGGCATATGGTTTGAGATTCAGTATTATCATAGGTAGTATTAGACACTTTTTCTAGCATAAAATTATAACAACAATTTTTTTCCGGCAACTGCAAGAGAGAAGCAATTGTCGCCATAACATCTGTAGCTTTATTTTCTGCCCTTGGAATCTATTCAAACTTGATATCCACAAAGTACTTTTTAAGATTGTCAATCAACTTCTTATATGGCATCAAATTCTCATCTTTCGTCTGATATTCATCATTTACTTGATAAATGACTAGTTGTGAATCTCCATATACTTGTAGCTCTGTGATCTTCCATTCAATTGCTACCTTGATTCCAATGATTAGTGCCTCATACTCAACTACATTATTGGTACATGGAAACATGAGTCTATAGGACCTTGGGATGGTGTGTCCTTGAGGTGTAACAAACAAGATTCCCGCACCGAACCCCCGTTGTGTGTATTACCCATCAAAATAAAGCCTCCATTGTTATGTTGTCATAGTAAGAATGTTTGCATTAGAAAACTCAATTGTCATAGGACGATCATCAGTTAATGGAGCTTCGGCTAACTGATCGGCAATCACTTGACCTTTGATGGCTCTCCTATCCACATATTGGATATCAAACGCACTTAACATCATGACCCACTTGGCTAGTCTCCTTGTTAAATTAGCCTTGCTGAGTAGTTATTTTAATGGATCAATCTTTGATATGATCCTAACTGTGTGAGTCAACATGTAATGCTGCAACTACTGGGTATCAAATATCGCCACCAAAAAAACTCTCTTGATGAAGGTGTAATTTATTTCATAGTCATTCAGAATCCTGCTTATATAGTAAACAACTTTTTCCTTTTCCTCAGGATCTTCCTGTGCTAATAGTGCTCCTAAAGAAATGTATGTTGTTGCAATGTATAGTAACAATGGTCTCTCTTATATAGGTGGCATGAGTATGGGTGGTGACATCAGATATTGTTTAATTTAATTGAAATTTGTTTCACACCTCTAATCCCATTTGAACAAGAAATTTTTATGTAATAAGTGGTTGAATGGATGAATTTTGTCTACTAATTGGGAGATAAACCTCCTGATTGATTGTAGGCTACCTTGTAGAGACCTTAGTTGATTGATATTCTTTGGTGGCAGAATTTCCATTATAGCCTTTACCTTGGCGGGATCCACTTCGATACCCTTCTCTAAAACTATGTATCCTATGAGTTTAGCTAATGTAACACCAAAGACACATTTCTTAGGATTTAATCAGACCTTGAACTTCTCTAATTTGGTAAATATATTATCTAGGATCTCTACATGCCCTTCTCTAGTATACAAATTTTCTAAGATATCATCCACATAATCCTCCATAAAGGTATCCATGATTTCATGGAAGATGGTGGTCATTGCTCACTGATATGTGGCCCTTGCATTTTTCAACCCAAAGAGCATGACATTCCAAAAAAAGTTCCCCATGGACATGTGAATATTGTTTTCTCTTGATCATCTGGTGCTATCTTGATTTGATTGTAACCCAAGAAACCATCCATTATTCATAACATGGCATGTCCTATTGTTAAGTCCACAATGATGTCAATGTTTGGTAAAGGAAAATTATCCTTCGGGCATGCCTTGTTGAGATATTTGAAGCTAGTACATATTTTGATACTATTGTCTGATTTAGATACAAGGATAATATTAGAAATCCACTCAGCATAATCGATAGACTTGATGAATCCTCCATCTAACAACTTTTTCAACTCAACCTTTACCATCAAGGCAATATGTGGATGCATTTTCCTTTGTTTTTGTTTCGTAGGTTTTATTCGAGATGGTAGAGATAAATGATGCATTAGGAGATCCAGATCTAAACTTGGCATATTAGAGTATGACCAAGCAAATTTAATGCTTTTGTCCTCAAAGAACTTGACAATTTTTTTCTTTTCTTGTTCTGTCATAGATGTTGCTAGATGTAAAGTCTTTACTTTTTTCTGTTGTGCCAATATTTATAGACTATGTAGGTTCTACTAGTACTAATGATATTTCATGATAATTCTCTGGAAGGGTGTCAAATCCCCCATCTTTTGGTGCCTCAGAGAGATATTCACCGTTAGTTGTGTTCTTTATTTTTACTTTTTTGAGATCTAATGATGTCATTAAATAGTTTTCACCATTAGATCCATTATTCCTGTTTTCAATTTTGCAACTAGAAGATTTGACACCCTCCTGATTGAATTGTCATTATGATATTTATGATTATAACTTTTTTCAAGTTCATCACAACAAAGGAAATTTACAATAGCATCATCATTCACAAAAATGGGTACATCAACAGGTTCAGTTGGTTCCCAATCAATAAGTTTGGGATGCATTAGGGATAAAAATTCATCAGATTGGCTAAGTTCAATGGAAATGAGGGATCCAATAGCAATGTTGTCAAAATTTTCAGTGGTAATGTAAAGGTCTATGATATTACTCTCCTCCAATTCATCTAGTTCACTCAATGTTTTTCCATCCTCACTTGAGTCATCGATATTTTGTGATTCAAATACAAGTGGTCTAGTCCCCAAGGTTTGTCCCTCCTCGTGTGTGGTTGCATACTCTTTTATGCCATCAATTTGTATATATGTTTATGATACATCAGAGAAAAGATCCCACTCATACTCATTGGAATTTTTTTCAGAACTATCTCATAGTTGAAGGATTCTTTCAACAACCCTCTGAGTCATTTCCTCTTTTGATTCCCTTGTATAACCTAGTCATGTTTTTCCTTTTGATTGAAGTGTAAGAGGTTGAATGGGTTCTATGATTCCTTTCTTTATTTTTCCAATAGGTCCTTGTCCTTCACACTCCATTTTCTCTAAGATAGCTTTTCCTTTTCCATACTGATCTATCTTTAAGCTGATATTTGTTGATGTTGATGCTTCTTCATCTTTGTAGAGACAATTGAGGATGGGCTTGTCTTCTATTTCATCTTCTAGAGTACCTGCTTTTACAAATATTTTATCCAGAACTATGGTAGGTTTTGATTATTTTTGTATCTTTGCTGATGGTTGCCCATATGATTTTGGAGATGGCAGCAACTGTGAAAGACATAGAGATTTCCCAATGGAATATTCTCCCATGTCTTTGTTGGTTAACTGGATCTTTTCTTGAAATTGTTGTGATAGAGAATTCAGGTGACCCTCATTGTTATATGGAGTTGTATTAGAAATAATTTTGTCTTTTGATTGGTCCTTTTTTCTCAACCCATTTGGATACAACGTTTAGTTTCCTTTTACCATTGGAGGAACTAAAAGTGCTTGCTTCTCTATTATGGGGTAGAAAAGTGTCTTGAGTTTTTTTAAGCGTGTTACAATGTTGGGGATTGTTGTAATCAGTTGATATAGTTACTTCTTGTCCATTGACTGGAAATTTTAAACACTAATGATAAGTTGAAGGCACCGCTTGCATTTCATGAATCCATGGACGTCCCAAGAGTATATTATATGTTAACTCTTTTTCTAGCACTTGGAAAACTATATTCTTCACAATTGGTCCTACTTGAATAGGCAACACGATCAATCCCTTGGAGGATATCTCTTCTTCATCATAGTATTTTATTGTTATTTTCTTTTGGTCATCAATAGCATTATCAGAATACCCTAGTGCACAGATCAATTTTAAAGTGCAAATTTTTAAACTAGCTCCACAATCTACTAGGACATGTTTAACATGGTGTTTATGGATTAAAACTTTGATATGTAGTGTTGCATTATGTGGATGATTAAGTGATACATCATCTTGTTCGTAGAATGATAGATAATGAGGTGTGGTTAAATGTCCCACCATAGCTTGAAATTGACATACATACAAATTATTGGGTACTGTCATGGCTACTAGAGCTTGTTCCAAAATCTCCTTATGAGATGGTGAGATTTTAAGGAGTTCTAATATTGATATATGTGCTGGTATTTTATACAGTTGATCAACAATGTTATATTGACTTGAATGGGGATTAGTGGTTTTAGATGCAACTCCTTTCAATATTACCTTGGATTTCCCACTTGTTATTACATTGACTGGTTGGTAGTTTTGATTTTCCTTAATTTTTATGACATTGATCTAATTGTTGGATGTGTCTTTGTTTGGGATCAGATCTAATGGTATGATTTCATTGGTTTCAACATTATCAATGTGATTTTCAGTGACATCACTCTCAACTACCAAAATACAAAATATTTTTCCATTATAAACGTAGTTTACATTTTTACCTTTACCATTTGTAGAAGATTCTCCTTTTTCATAATTTGGTAAAGGATCCTTGAATGCAGTATGATCATTGTTGGTTTGATGTCCTTCTATGAATACCTTTTTACTATCAATCAAATCTTGGACTAGATGTTTAACTACATACAATCATTTGTTTTGAGTCCTTTGATTTTGTGAAAGTTACAATAGTCTGCGTCATTCCACCAAGATGGTTTTAGTTTTGGTTCCCAATTTATTTCTTTAGGTAAGGTGATAAGTGCATTTGCAATAAGTTCTCTCATTTCTGATTCTAGTGTTTAATTAATGGTGTGAATCTTTTTCGGTTTGATGATCTTTGATATGATTGTGGTTTAGATTCTCCATTGTTCAGATTGTTGTTTTGGTTCACACCTTGATTGATGCTTTGGTCATTATTTTGATTGGTCTTTGGAGTAGATGTCGTCAAATTAAATATTGGTTTCGCATTTTGTGTGTCATTTGTAGCATCATTGCTTCTAGTATTTCTATTATTTTTCCAAAACTTTAGTTTATCATTGGTGCCATAGTGATTTGAGGAATTTGTATTGTTTGATCCTTTAGTGTAATGTTTTATCACCCCTCTTTTTAGAAAATATTCTTCAATTTTGAAACCAGTTTCAATTACTTTCTCAAATGTAGGAGGAAATTGTAGTTCAATCCTATAGCTCATGTCTTCAGTTAGGTTTTCAATGAATAATTCCATCTTTTCTTCTTCAAGCATAGAATGAGGATATCTACCAAACAACCTTCGCCATCATTGTAGAAATGAGAGGAATTCTTCACCTTTCTTTTGTTTCATGTTGTAAAGGTCTTTTATTGTTACCTCATGTTGAATATTAAAGGAAAATTGTGAGATAAACCTATTGAATAGTTCTTCAAAAGTTTGAATCCCTGGTTGTAGTTTAGAGATCCATTCCATACATTGACCTCCTAAGCTCCTTGGAAATAGCCTCATTATATTAGTTTCCTATTGTGAAAATTCTAAACTCATGGTTCTGAATTCCCTCATGTGGTCAATTGGATTTGTTTTACCATTATACTTGTCGTATTTCAAGAATTCGCAATGTCTAGGAAATTGTATCATGTCCACACTTGGATCAAAGGATAAGGACAAATTTCCTATAATGAGTACCTTATAGTGTTTCCCTTTTTCATATCTTGAAGTTGTTGTTGCAATTTTTTCATTTGATGTGTTAGGGCGACCACTTGATCTATGTTTTGTGTATTTCGTGGTTCGGTTTCAGTTGCTCTAGGTGTCTCTTTTAATTGATTGATATCAAAGTCTTTTGGAAGTTTTGCACCTAGTTCAGCTAGCATCAAAAGATATTTTTCTATATCTTGTTCTAAGACTTTTTCAATAAATTTATGGAAATTTGGGTCTTGTTGTGCTGTTTGGATGTCCTCTTGGGTTATTTCATTGGTATCATTTTGGTGGAGTCTCCTCCAAAGATTTTCTTCAGCCATGGCATTTTGTGTTTCAATTTCCTTTTCTCTAAGGTTATGTCTTTGTAACCTCAACAAAATTGGCATACAAGTGTTTGTTCATCTTAGTAAACTTTGATATTTTTTGTTTGGATGAGTGTCAAGGTATTAACTTAAGTCGAATAGAATGATAAATTATATTAATGAGACTAAGCTAAAAATCTGATTATTTTTTTTTTTTTCTTGATTGTGGGATGACAAAATCCTGATAAAGAAACTTGACGTAATAATCCAGAATTTATGTGATAGTTTAGACACCTTAAGGTTGCAAGAGCTTGGTTCAATTTGATAAATTTTGACTTGTAATTTCTATTTCTCCAGGTTTAAGACACTGTTCGGACTGAGGAAATGGTTTTTCTTTGAAAAAAATATAGGTTTTGATGTTAATAGTCTTATACTTGTCTCAAATAACTCTATGTTTTCTTGTTTTGTGGATGTGCTATAATAGGTAGTCACTGTGCTAAAATAGATAGTGTACGTGCTAAAAGATATGGTGTATGTGTTGTCAAAAAAGGTATATGCACTAAGATACTGGTAAATAATGATGATAGACTATGTAGATGTGCTATAAGATATGATAGATGCACTGAAACAATGTTTGTACATGCTAAAACATATTGCGGATGTGCTATAACAGGTGTTCAATGCATTGAAATAGATTGTGCATGCACTAAAGGATATGGTGTATGCACTAAAACAGACTAGGTACGCGCTAAACTAGAAATTGTCAAGATGTTCACAGTTTTGTTTGTTTGTTCTAGTTTTTCTTAGTAAGATGATTTAGTCGAGGGTGTAATTTTCTAACCAGTGAAGATAGTGGATAAGTATTGTGCTTGTTAAATCTCAGATTTTGATAGTTTATTGGGATGATACCTTCAAAATTAACTTCACACAATATAGCCAGATTATAAAATAATTTGTTTCAGATTCTATGTGTAAACATGTAGTGAGTGTTCTAGAATCTAGTCTGATTCTTTCAATTTCCATAGGTTTTGACAGAAAAACAAATAGTTCAAGCACTTTTCTATCTCAAGTAGGTCACTTAGAATATCACAGCCCAACTCTTGCAACTATGTCACCTCACACAACCTTGTCACCCCCTAGAGGGCACCTGTGTTTTTTCCTTTGCTGAGTCTTAGCCAAATTTGAATCCTTCACTTTTGGCCAAGGTCTTTGATAGTTATATGGTGAGTGTCTTTGGGGAAATTTTTTCCCTCCCCTTGCACTGTGATATAAGAAGTGTTTGAAAACTGACATAGTTGGATTCTACACTAAAGTTTGTAGATAGGGTATCCGTTCAAAGTGGCAATTGATAAACTCCCTCAAGAGACCTCCCAATCTTTAGAACAAATATTTTTGGGATTGTTATCTTGCACACTTCCATGGAATTTTGGGTTTCCCCAAATTCACTTTTGATTATAGTGGGTTGGAAAACCTAGCTTTGGTTGTTCCCACTTAGGTAATTCCCATATGGTGAGTACTTTTTCCCACTACAACAGGCCTTCAAAAGGATTTAATAAAGCGTAAATAGTAATTCTAGCATTTTGATTACCTAGTTAAGGGGAGAGCATAGGCCTATTGCTTTCGAAATAGGAAAAACATGGGGTTCAAAGTACTTCCTTAATTAATCTAGATGCACTATTTTAACCAAATAAAAAACAAATAAATGAACTTAATCCCTGTAAACATCACTAGTAATTTTTGTGAGTTTTGTCTTTAATCGGCATATGTTTTCTAGCAACTTACTTTGACAAGCGTATTTCGTACCTGAAACACAAATAATGGTGATTAGACTTCGGATTTTTAAAATTCTGCAAAAATAATCAGACACACCACAATAATGGTCATATGCACCAAAACAAAATTTAAATGCACTAAATTGGAAGTCCTATGCACTATAGAAATTGATGTATGCACTAAAATAGTAGGTCTATGCACTGAAAGAAAAAACCCCTATTGGTGACACATAAAAATTGATGCGCCAGAATAGTTGTTGAATGTGCTCCAATAGTTTGTTGATGCACTGAAATAGTTGGTGAACGTGCTAGAGTATCTTTCATATGCATTGTAAGATCTCTCAATAGCGTTAAAACAAACACGTCAGAATCCTGCGAGAACCCTTTTCATAAATAAATGTTAAAAATGGGGTTTGGGCCCCACGGTGGGCACGAAAATGTAAGTGTGGAATAAGTAATGAGTAATTATAACAAACAAAACTTCTTAATAAGACATTATATCAAGAGAATTCAAAAATAATTAAACTAATTAAAACAATAAAACTCTTGAAAGGATCATATTACTCTCTATCTCCAAAGATTTATTAAATCATAGGGCTCTCATATTTTGTAAGCATTGTGACTGTTAAAATGTCAATCTAGAGAAGAGATGCTGCTAAAATACAAAAATCTAATCCTATATGATTATGGTTAAATTATATTGATGCTACTGTAATCTAAATTGACATGAAACTTTCTAAAACAAGCTACAACAAACTAGGATGCAGTTAAATGATTCTATGCTAAAATGCTATGATTAATTACTAAATATGATAATTCCTTGATTGCTCAATCTCTATTCCTACAAAGTAAGTTTGCACAAAGCTGGGATCTTTTTCTTGTAGAACAGGGTCGTATTTATAGATTCCCGACAACATATTTGTGAAGGGGCAGCACAACAAAGTTTTGGATTCAATATTGAGGATTCAATGGTGAAGGATGAATGATTTTAAGCTGATTATGGAGATTGTTTCTCCCCACAAAAACACTTGACCAGATAATAGGAAAAATCCTTGGAAGAAGATGAAGGAGTTGCTTCCAAATTTATCTCCAATTTTTCTTCAAATTTTCCCATGAAGGTTGAGATGAATTAAATTAGATATTTCATATCTAATTTGGTAGGTGAATATGACTAGATATAGAATATATTTCAATTGAATATTTAGATTTATTCAATTTAGGAAAGAAGATATTTAATTTAATAAAACAAACTTTAGAAGTCTATGTTTATTAAATAAATATGGAATAAATATGATAATTTATAGAAGAAAATAATAATGATAATTAAATAAAAAAAAGTATTAGTTTTGTTTATTTAATTAAGAAGAAATAAAATAATAAAGGTAGAAGAATTAAAAGTGAACTATGTAAATAAATATTTTTATTTATTTAATAGTAGAATAATTAAAGGTTAATTATTCAAATAAATCATATTTAATTAATTAGATTATCCAAACCATTTTTAGGTGTATACATAACTAGTTCGAGAAGACCATCTCTTTGTATATTTCTTGGACTTGCGCATTAGTTGTACCATGTATTGTAAAATTGATGTGATCTTCCCAATTGTATCTAGAGAAGCATTATTGTAACAATGTAATGATGTAATCTCATGTAACGAAACTTGTATATGTACCTATTGTTATTTATAAGTGATATTTCAAGTTATTTATCTAATGACATGTTATAGAGATTTATATTGTTTAATCATATAATGTGATGGTTTAAAATGAACTTGATGGTTAGAAAAATCATGTAAACATATTTGTTAATGGAATTAATTCTAGTTCTTGATTATAGATGTGTTAGTAGCATAGTCATGGAACCTTAGAGGACTTAGTTTAGTTTATATGTTATGTTAAGTTATGCAACTCACTATTATTTCCTTAAAAAAAAATTATTTTATGTTTAACCATGTTTGTGTGTTGTCCTTTGGGGTTCCATGGTGGGTTGTTACATGTTGGAAAGCACCTGTTTTAGGATTTTATCCATAGCAGCAAGAAAGTGAACTATTTGATAAAATACTTTGGTAGACATGTATGGAAAATGTGGTAGAATAGGCAAGGTGGTGAGTTGTTTGAAAAAATGCCTCAAAGAAATGTGGTCTTATGGTGATGGACATCGCCATGAGACCACATTTCTTTGATGCATTTTTTCAAACATCTCATTTCCTTGTCTATGCTATTGCTCAAGGCAGCGAGTTTTTTGAAAAAATGCCTCAAGGAAATGTGGTCTCATGGTGATGGAAATCATCATGAGACTACATTTCTTTGAGGAATTTTTTTAAACATATCATTGCCTTGTCTATGTTATTGCTTAAGGCAGCGAGTTGTTTGAAAAAATGCCTCGAAGAAATGTGGTCTCATGGTGATGGAATGACATTACATCACCATGAGACCACATTTATTTGAGGCATTTTTTCAAACAACTCATTTCCTTTTCTATGCTATTGCTTACTATTATACTTTGATTGATTTTTTCCAAGCATCCATAGTTTTTTTGAAAGCACCTATTTAAGGATTTTAGCCATAGTAGCAAGTAAGTAAAATATTTGATAAAATTATTTGGTAGACATGTATGGAAAATGTGGTAGCATAGGCAAGGTGGTGAGTTGTTTGAAAAAATTCCTCAAGGAAATGTGGTCTCATGGTGATGGACATCACCATGAGACCACATTTTTTTGAGGCATTTTTTCAAACATCTCATTGCCTTGTCTATGCTATTGATTAAGGCAGCGAGTTGTTTGAAAAAATGCCTCAAAGAAATGTGGTCTCATGGTGATGGAATGGCATTCCATCACCATGAGACCATATTTTTTTGAGGCATTTTTTCAAACAAATCGCTACCTTGTCTATGCTATTGCTTACCATTATGCTTTGATTGATTTTTTCCAAACATCCATAGTTTGTTGGAAAACACATGTTTTAGGCTTTTAGCCAAAACAACGAGGAAGTGAACTGTTTGATAAAATGATTTGGTAGACATGTATGGAAAATGTGGTAGCATAGACAAGGAAATGAGCTATTTGAAAATATGCCTCAAAGAAACGTGGTCTCATGGTGATGGACATCACCATGAGACCACATTTCTTTGAGGCATTTTTTCAAACAACTCATTTCCTTGTCTATTCTATTGCTTACTATTATGCTTTGATAAAAAAATTCCAAGCATACATAGCATAGAAAAGGCAATGAAATATTTGAAAAATAACCTCAATAAAATGTGGTCTTATGGAATTCCATGACAAGAAAATGCAATTAGCAGTTGCTCCTAGTTATTAGTTATGCTATGTGAAGTAATTGCACCACTTTTATGTTGAATTTCAACAAAACTATATTGTAATTTAAATTTTGTCATCTATCAACATATAGTTATTAGTAATGCAAAGTGAAGTAATGATTTGAGTTTGAAATATTTGCAATGCAATGCAATTAATGATATGAATATAAACTACACAAATCTATTAAGTACAATTCATTAGTTAAACTCTTTATTCTATTACTTGAGTGAAGGTTTGAACTCCACCACCACTAGGAGGTGTTTCCATTAAATATCCAATATTAACCTATTCAACATCCAAAATCAAATATTAGAATACCATTCATATAAAAATTCTATTCACGTGTAATATTTATATTTTTTTACTAGTTACATACCTTGGTAGTAGATGTAGTGGAGTAAAAAGCAGGTGGAGGGCTGGTGAAAATAGTATGAACACTATGACCCTAAAATTTTATTACAATCATTAAACTAAACTAGTTAACCTTGTATTTCAAAAATGAAATTTAATAAATTAAATTCAATGAACATACTAACATTTACTTGAGTATCGATGTTGAAAGCCTCATTCAAAATGCCATTTGTCATCGCCAACTGGTTAGTTGTAGACATAGCCTGTGCACCAACCTCATGATTATTTGTGGGGTAATATGTATAGGGTGACCCACAATATTAATAAATATGGGGTGGAACCCTACCCCTCAAAGTCTCCCCTGGCTTGTGTTGTACTACAAGACTCACATTTTGAATGATACTTTGGGTTAGAGAACTAATAGACTGTAGAGTATCCACCTTAGTAGTCTTCTTCCTAATGGAAGGGATAACAACATGCTCATAAGCTGGTCTAGTGAGTGCTCATCTCACTAGCCAGTGAGGATCATGACGTGAACCTGATCTATCCTAAACTGACCCACCACCGCTCCCCTAAAAATCTTGCATATCAAAATAGTTTGGGATTTTTTTGAGGACAAACTTGCAATAGAGTTTCCTCAAGAAATATTTGGGGACCTCATTATTATTGAATGGAGGATGGTAAAAACCATCCACCACCTCTTCCAAAAATTATCCTTTATCCCTTGGTGGTTACACCAATGTATAGGAAACCTCTTTTTTGTAAGGTCAATAGTTTGATTTGTACGTGGGTTAGTGAATAGTGAATACAAGTCATATTTTGTATTTTTTTAATTTTTTACTTGTTTGTAGGATAGTTTATTCGCATAAAAAAATCTGTACTCTCTCTTCTTATCCGTCGAACTACTTAATTGCTTGCTAATTGTATCTGCATGTGTTGAAGTGAATTTGCAAGCACAATTCTTTCCAAGGTTCAACTTATAGGATCATTCAACCTCACAATTAACTCCTCAATTTTTTTTTTGTTGTTTTCTATTTCCCCCATTAAATTTTGTTGAGTTCCAAGAGGATGTTGAGGAATTGCTAGAGGATATTTTTGTTGGTGTTGTTGTTCATGAGGAGAAGGTTTTTGTAGAGGAGAATTAGGTGGATTTTCAACTCTTGAAAATTAAATAAATTAACATCAAAAACATATTAAATCTACATATTTAACAACAAATTCACAAAAAAAACAATAAAATCTTACTCCTTGGAGCTACTCATCTATGTGGAATTTTTCTCGAGAAGAAATAGCAACTATTCAGTGAATAAATTGATGAATTTTGGGGTATCCACAACTCGAGCACACCTTGGAAGGGTTTGCAGGTTGCAGATGAAGGAAAACACATAGTCTAAAAATTATTATTTTTTATTTTTTTCTTATAACAGCACATAACATGCTCACATTATAACATGAGCATGTTATAGGCTCAATGTGACTGAGCTTAGGCCTAATTACACCAAGCCATAACACGAGCACATTATAATGCACTCACATTATGGATTTTCAATTTATGTTTTAAAAGTTGGCTAGAATTTGGCCCCCAACTTTTTGCACCTGCCCTATTAACATTTTAGAAGTGGAAAAACTAACATGGGGTTTGACTAAGGCAAACCCATAAATGTAAAAACCCTTCCTCTCTCTTTGAATGTGAATGTTTTAGGTTTAAAGGAGATTGAAGGAATTTTTAAGTCATCTTACATTGTTGTAATTTTCACATCTTGTCAACTCATGAAAACTCACCTACAACATTGTCTGACAGTGATCTGATAGATTTGTAAGAGAAAATAGAAGGCTTTGGTCTAACATCAAAGGACTGTGAAGACTTATCTAAAAATGTACTACAAGGACACTCATTCCTTGGGTGCATGTGTCCTCCATTTTCAGCCCCCTATTTGAACCACAAGTGCACATTGTCCTACTCTACTCATTTCTATTGTTTGAATTTTCCTATGACTTCCTATGTCTTTTGTATTTACATTAAAATGGTAATTTTCATTATTAGCCTAGTTATATCATTTCATTTCATTTCTAAATCCACTCTAGATTTAGTCAAGGGCCAGTTGACTCACCTTTTAGGATGTAATTCAATCACATACCTTATCCAATCCATTAAACCTTCACTACCATCAAATATCTAATGAATACATTTTGAAAAAGCGTGTAAACCTTAGGGTCAAATATTAGGGTTTATATTTTTAATGTTTCATTTTGATGATCCCGACATGTTAACACTATATACTTTCAAAAATTTGAAGCAAATAATCCTAGATCTAGGTTTTGTATTGCATTGTTTTGCATTGTTAATTTAGGCATTCATTTTTGCATCATAAAAAGATATTTTTTTATTAAAAATTATCTTTCATATTGCATCATAAGTTGTAATAGGGATTTTTTAGTCATTCTAGCATATATCTACATTCTAATTCCGTTCATTTGGTCATTAAAACCTATAATTATTCATAGTATTAATTTACATATCTTTCATTTAGGTCAAAAAGTGAAAAATTGTATTGTTTTGTTTCAAAATTGCATCAAATCATCATTCTCAAAATTTTACATATTGAAATTAGTCAATCATTGCAACTTAGCTATAAAAATTGTATTCAAAATTTTCATTTACTATTCAAGCATTTACATATCTTAGTTTCATAGTCATAAAATAAACAAAATTTGGAAAAAAATTCACTATCAGACCTATCTGTACAAAAAATTTTGAACCTTAAATAGTAACAAACATAGTCAAACTTTGAATTTTTCAAAACCCTATCCAAGATAGAGGTTCCATAGGAAACTCTATCTTGCTTTTTATGGTTGAAATTTGGCTCAGATAGCTATTTTTGTGTTTTCTCTAGGATTCTACTATTTGAATTCCATTTTTGCATTTTGAAATTGTCATTCATTTCTAATAGTGTTTCATATTAGAATTATTAAGTTTGCAATCTTAAATTAAAAATAATGTTGAAAAATATTCACTACCAGACCTCTTTGCATCTTGATCTAAGAACCCTAAATAGTCAAACTTTGAATTTCTTAAGACCTTTCCCAAAACATAGATGCCTTGGGTGCCTCTTTATTGCTATTTTTGGCCCAAATTTATGTGGAAAATCTCTCTGAGTGTCCTCTATTAAGATCTGATGTATTTTTTCAATTTTATTTACAAAACTATTTGATTTTGATCATTTTATATATAAGGAAAGTAACAATATGTTTCCCTTTCAAAGATGTGGTTTTGATATGGTAATGCATGGCTTGTATAATTATAATCTTTCTACTTATGATTATAATATAAGGAAACATAATAAAGACATTGATAAGCATGTTAGTCATTCTCCCAATATCTCTCCTAATTAAGAGAGTATCTCAACACAAGAGAATGAAATCATTAACACATTTCTTAATACCACTTTTCTTAATCTTCATTCATCTCCCAACATCTTCCCCACTTGTGAGAATGTTTTGGTGCAAGAGGGGGAAATCATGGACAATCATGATAACCATAGTTTTTCTTCTTTAGATACCTCACCTACTTGTGAAGAAGGTATCTTGTGGTTTAGTCAAGGTCGAAGGGTTCGTGAATAGGATTGTCTAGCCTTGCAGCAAGAGTAAACACAACGGAAACTATAAGAATAGAATGAAAATCACACTTGATATATATATATATATATATATATAGGAATGATCAATCAATGATTTACTAGAAACATGCCCTATCTTTCAGCTTACAATATACAAAATGATTTGGCACTAAGCCCTAACTGACATGCGGGTCGAATTACTTACAAAGCACTCTATTATCTTACATATATCTATCTTATCTTGTTACTTTTCTTCCTAATGAAACTATACATGCTATATATATATATATATATATATATATATATATATATATATATATGTTGGTTCCCAGCTCCAAAAAAGGTTTGCGTCACCCCAAGAGGTTCAAAACCTTGAATTGGTGAAATGTGCAAGCATCATCCAAAACATGAGATTGAGACTGGTCCGATAAGGAAATGCAATGTTTTTGGTTGATGCAAGATTTATTGCAACTAGGGATGCTCCTACATTAGACACCTGAGGTTGTAGAAAAGTGAGCCTCTCACTTTTTGAGGGAAAGGGGAAAACCAATGCGGTCTGCCTCAGCCTGAGAAATCCATGATGAATCTTCCTTCGATCTTCCTTTCCACTGACTAGGTAATCCCTGTACTACATTCCTCTAGTGTTGCATTCAATTCTATTGTCTAGAAATTCCTCAATTTCCTCTGGATGATGTGCTATCTGGTCCGGTAAACCAACTTCCCTCTCCTCTGGTAATTCTCCTTCATGATACTAGTATAAGTCGACAATGTTGAATATAGGTGATATGCCAAATTCCTTCGGTAGTTCCACTTTGTAAGCATATCCAAAATAAAACTTCTTGATGATTTTACAAGGCCCAATATTCTTCATCTTCATCTTGTTATATGTTACAATGAGGAATCTCTCCTTCCTTAGATATACCATTACCTCTTATCCTACTACAAACTTCTTATGTCTTCTTTTCTCATCTTCTTTTTCTTTATATGTCTTGTTCATTTTCTCTAGATGTTCCCTGACTTGAGTATGCATTGTCTCCATGAATCCTACAAATTCTTCTACCTCCACACTCCTTTTATTATCAATATTGGTATCTCTTAATTTTTCTATTCCTTTGGGTTGTTGTCCTATTACAATTTCGAATGGTGTCTTTCGAGTGCTCTAATTTATTGAATTGTTATATACAAATTCTTCTTGTGGTAATATCAAGTACCAATTTCCTACTTCACCTTTACTCAAACATCTCAAAAAGTTTCCCGAACTCCTATTTACCACTTTTGTACGTCCATCTATCTGTGGGTGAAATGTTGAACTATACTTCAAATCTATCTTCATCTTCTTCCATAATGTCTTCTAAAAATAGGCAACGAACCTAGTGTCTTTGTTTGATACTATACTCTTTTGTAGTCCATATAATCTCACAATATCTCTGAAAAATAGGTCTACTACATGTACTGCATCATTAGTCTTCTTACAAGGTATGAAATGTGCCATTTTTGAAAATCAATCCACAACCACAAATACAAAATTAAATCCTCTCAGTGTCTTAGGTAGTCCCAACACAAAATCCATGTTGATATCTTCCCATGGTCTTTCTGGTATTGTCAATGGTGTATACATTCCAGTGTTCTGACTATTCCCTTTTGCAACCTGACAAATTCTACAACTTTGAATATACTTCTTGACATCCTTGTACAACTATGGCCAAAAATAGTTCACTCACTAACGCCATGGTCTTATCAATTCCAAAATTTCTTGCTAATCCTCCACAATACTTTTCCTTGATCAAATTCCCCCTCATTGGACTTCTAGGAATACATAGTTGGTTGTTCCTAAACAACATATCTTCTTGAATGAAATAATTCAACCATTTTCTTCTATCTATCTCTACCGGTGCCTTGCAAGCTTTCCATGCCTCATAAAAATGAATGTCATCCTCAAACATATGTTTCAGTTCTTCAAAACCTGATACTTCAATTCTCATTTCTACCAACAAACTCCTTCTCCTACTCAATGCATCTGTAACCTTGTTTGATTTTCCACTCTAGTGCTTCAATACAAATGTGTAACTCTATAAGAATTCTACCCATCTCATGTGTCTCTGGTTCAACTTTCCTTGACTATACAAATATTGTAAAGCTTGATGATCTATATACAAAAAAAATTCCTTAGATAACAAGTAATGTATCCGCTTCTTCAAGGCTTGTATTATTACATAGAACTCCTGATCATAAACTAAATATCTTCTCTTGACATCATTCAATTTTTCACTGAAATAAGCTACTAGTATCCCTTCTCGACTTAACACAACTCCTATTACACTTCCACTAGCATCACAGTCTACTTGAAATACCTTATCAAAATATGATAATGCCAACATAGGTTGTTTCATTACCTTTTTCTTCAATAACTCAAAAATCCTTTGTGCTCCTGATGTCCACTTGAATTCCTTTCGGTCACCCTCATTTTTTTTGTCACAAGTGTGCATATGCTACTGAATTTTTTGATGAAATTCTGGTAAAATTTTTCTAGACCATGAAATGATCTTACCTCTCAAATTTTCATAGGTGTAGGACATTCAACTATTTCTCTGACCTTCTCAGGGTCCATCTTCAATCTTTCTACATATATCACAAATCCCAAGTATACCAATTCTCTCTTCATGAAACTACACTTCTTGATATTTATCAATAGATTTTCTTCTCTTAGCCTTTGAAATACATGTCTGATGTGCTCCAAATGTTCTTCCTTAGTCTTACTAAAAATCAGAATATCATCCAGATAAACAATGACAACCTTGCCCTAGAATTTCTTCAAAACTTCATTCATTAGTCTCATAAATGTACTAGGTGCATTAGTTAGTCCAAATGGCATGACCAACCACTCATAAAATACCTCATTTGTCTTGAAAGTTGTTTTCCATTCATCTATTTCTCTAATCCTAATCTAATGGTATCGAATCTTTAGGTCTATCTTGGTAAAATACTTTGCTCCACTCAAGATGTCCATTATGTCATCCATCCTAGGCAATGGGAATCTATAATTCACTATGATCTTATTGATAGCTCTTGAATCTATACACATCCTCCATTCTCTATCTTTATTAGGTGCAACTATAGTTGGTACCACACATGGGCTCATACTTTCTCTAATCAATCCTTTCTTCAATAGTTCATGTATCTATCTGTTTAGTTCTACATTTTTTGTTGGTGTCATGTGGTGTGCTGCTTTGTTCAAAAACTAGCTCTAGGAATAAGATCCATATGATGATTGATACTCCAGATTGGTGGTAATCCTTTTGGCATATTCTCTGAT
This sequence comes from Sequoiadendron giganteum, assembly GCA_007115665.2. Classification (NCBI taxonomy): domain Eukaryota; kingdom Viridiplantae; phylum Streptophyta; class Pinopsida; order Cupressales; family Cupressaceae; genus Sequoiadendron; species Sequoiadendron giganteum. The sequence continues at coordinate 365,966,047 of CM021110.1, read as the reverse complement.
ACAAGGTCTTGGTACTCTATCAGTAGTTTAGTGACTTCCTTCCCTAATGTTCCTTCTTCTTTCGGATTTCCATGTTTCCTTGGAATTAAAGAAAAAGACAAGTTATCATGTCTTAATCCATCAAAAAAATTCCTTCCATCTACTAGATTGATTCTAGTTGTACCACATATTTCACTTCTTTTATTCATCCTCAAAAGTTTTCAAGGTGATTATCTTTCTTTCTGATGTTATGGTGTAGGTATTCTTTCTCCCATCATGTATAGCTTGATTATCATACTAAAAAGGTCTACCCAACAACACATGACATACATCCATCAACATAATATCACACAGTACCTCATCATGATAAGATCTTATCTTTAATTCCACTAGGCATTGCTCACTTACTAGTATAGTATGCTCATCTTGAATCCATGCAATCCTTTAAGGTTTTAGATGTTTCCTCCTTTCCAAATTTAACTTTGTCACCATTTCCTCATAAACTAGGTTATTTGCATTGCCACTATCAATGATAACTTTACAACATTTACCTCCTTCTTTGCATCTAGTCAGGAACAAACTTTTACTTTGTGGTGCTTCCTTAATTTCCTCCTTCTTTTGGAATAATGCTCTCCTCATGAATAGTGATTCTCCTTTCTTAGGACTTCCTCTGAAACTTGGCATTCTCTCTGGTTCTTCCTCTGCATATCCAGTTCTGACATGATTTTCAATCCTCTTACTTTCTTGGTGACATTCAAATGATCTATGTCCTTCTCCTCCATATTTGAAACATGTTCCTCTAAAAATTATCTTGTCAAATCCTTTCTCATCTCTCTGGTATCCATCATTATGGTAAGAATTGTAACCTCCTCTATTGTGACGGTAAGATTTTTTGTCATCTCTCCCCTTTTGATATGTATTGGAATCCTTCTCTTCTTTGTGGTATGAATCTTTGTCCTTGTTTTTTTCTCCATATGGTCTTTCTCCTCTGGAATGCAATCTTCCTCTTTGTCTTTGTTCATGTCTTTTGTTTAGTTTTTCCTCCACCTTTAGTTTAAATTGATATGCTTCCTCTATTGAATTCATCCTCTCCAAACTCAATGCTTCTTGAATATTCATTCTCAACCCATTGATATATCTCACCACTTTCTCCTTGCTTTCTTTGCTATGTCTGGTCTTGATAATGATCTTATGGAATTCTTCACTGTACTCTTTTACAGACTTTTCCTTTTGTCTCAAGTTTTGCAATCTCTTCAGCAACTCTAACTCATAGTCTCCAAGTATAAACTGGTTCTTCAATTTTTTCACCATCCTATCCCATTTCACAATATTTTCTTTTCCTTTTCTATTTCTTTCCAATTGAACTTCATTCCACCATATTGTAGGATGTCCCTTCAACTTAGTTTTTGCAAATCTTACTTTCTCTGGATCTTCAATTTCTTCATATTAAAAATATTCCTCAATGTCATTTATCCAATCAATTAATTCTTCAAGATTTAGGTCATCGGTATTGTTCGCAATCTCCATTCTAGGTCCCTTCCCTACTCTAAAAATAGTCTTCAACATCTTCACCTAATCTGATTCTTCTACTTTTTTAGTCTCTTCAACTTGGTCTGCAGCTTGAACTTCTTCATCATCACTTTGATCATTAGGTCTAGGGTTTAAGCCATTTTTTCTATCTTCTTTGACAACATCCAATCATACTTTCATTATGCACATCATTTCCATAATCTCATCCATATTTATAGAAACATAAATAGTAGTATGAATTCTCCTTGGTGACATCTCTTCCTAGGATCTGGTGCAACTGCCTCAAATTGATGATTTGGCTATAGGTTTGCAACTGCCTCACTATCGGCGATCGGTTGACAAACACAAGTAGGATACCTCAAGTCGGCGATCTTTCCACACAAATATCTTATGGAATTCCTTCACTCAACTTCACTCTTCACTCCAGATTTTTCAAACTTGCTCTAATACCACTTGGTGCAGTCAAGGTCGGAGGGTCCAGGAATAGGACTGTCCAGCCTTGCAGCAAGAGTAAACACAACAAAAACTCAAAGAATAGAATTACAATAACACATGATATATATATATATAGGAATGATCAATCAATTATTTATTGGCAACATGCCCTACCTTTTGGCTTACAATATACATAATGATTTGGCACGAAGCCTTGACTAACATGTAGGTCGAAACCCTTACAAACTACTTTATTATCTTAATTATATCTATCTTATCTTGTTACTTGTCTTCCTAATGCAACTATACATGCTTATATATATATTGGTTCCCATCTCCACAAAAGGTCTGCATCGGCCCAAGAGGTTCCAAACCTCGAATTGGTGAAATGTGCAAGCGTTGGCCAAAATATGAGATCGAGATTGGTCCGGTAATGAAATGCAATGTTTCTGGTTGATACACAATTTCTTGCAACCGAGGATGCTCTTGAATCATCTTGGTTTTAGAGGATCCAATCATTGAGCATTATGATAATCTTGTTAGTTTTTATCCCAATACTTCTCCTACTTGGGAAGATATTATGACACAAGAAGATGAAATCATTGAGACATTTCTGTCAAAACATAGTAATAGGGATTACATAGATGAATATGATAAGGTGGTCTTAGATCCCCCCTATATATAAGATTAGATCAACAAGAATTCAAATTTGTTGAGGTTATGAACACACAATTGAATATTAGTTCTCCTTTCATTATTGGACCTCCTAAAATTCCTCTAATTATTGGACCTCCTAAGTCACCTCTCACTATAGGACCTCCTAAACCTCATGGCCATATCTTAATATTTTCAAAATAACTCAATAATAATCATGTGTCATAATAACCAAGTTATCATACTATAGCTCATATTTATAACAATATAAATAATAAGAAACCAAACCAAACTCTAAAATCAATTCTATTTCCTCAACCATATCTCCCACCCACACCTAAAATTTTGCAACATAGTGGTAAAGAATTTGATCTTGTTGAGAAACTTTGTAACACTCTTGCTAAGATCTCCTTATGTAATTTGATTCAAACATCACTTGTTTATCGTGGAATGCTTCAAAATTATTTGTAGAAAGTTTTTATCCCTCCTAGTGCACAACCAAATGATGTAGCAACCTTAATCGAGGGTATGAATTCAGTTAATATGGATATTATCTTCCATCAAAGTGAATTACCTCCTTTAGAAACACAAAAACAAATGATACTTTGATGATATTGGTTGTTATCAACAAATTTTTGATTAGGCACAACCTTATTGATAATGGTTAGGGGCTTAACGTTTTTACTGTAAATATTTTGGTTAGAATTGAGGTGTATAAGACTAAAATTCAACCAAATTCTTTGTTTATCCATGGTTTTAAAAATGTGGGAAAAAAACCACTTGGTGTGATAATATGACCTATCAAATTTGGTAAGTTTACATTACAAACTCCCATCCACATCATGCCTCATGATCTTCCATATAATATTCTCTTGGGTAGAACATGGATTCATGAAATGAAAGGATTTCCTTCAAAACTCCATCGTTTAATGAAATACACATACAACAATAAGATTTACATGATAAAAGTTGATCCTAATTATAAAATTTTCTTACAAACTAAAATAGAAATGATGAATCCTCTTAGCACATTTACACCAACTACAAAAGTGGAACCTTTCCAAATTGAGGATAAAGATGAGTTTCTTTCATCGATGACAAAGTTGTTGGATGATGATTGGGGATCATTAAATTTCACACCTAAATTCATTAGGGAATACAAGATTATACAATAAAAATTGAAGAAAGAGATATAATTTACATTGATATCAACACAATCCATCACTTAATCATCCACAACTTCTAGAAAAGAGGAAAACACAAATTACACATCCACTTATGATGAAGATGATCATGAACAACCACCTTCTTTGAAAGAAATGGAAGTCATTTACGGAAGAGCTTATGAACTTTTAAAATAACTTGGCTACAATGGAAAATTTTTAGTGTAAAATAATAAGGTACTTGTGTCCCCATAGAGCCCAATACACAAAAAAGTAAAAAGAGGTCTATTGGAATCAAGGGGTGAATCAGTGTTCTGCAAAATTTAACTTTATTAATCTGATCTTTAAACCACTTACAAAATTGAACTTAAAAGAAAGATGCAAGAACACAAATAAATCATCCATAACACCATAACACAAGGATTTTTACATGGAAACCCTATTAGGGGAAAAACCACGGTGGAAAGCTAGTCCACATTTGATTATACTCAAATATAAGTGTTTACAAATGGGAATGAACATGCATTCAGGCGTATTTCCTAGAGATCACTGCTCATATCCACAACATGCTATATTCACTTAGTCAGCCTTCTTGCGCTGTAGACAAAAAATTAATCAACTGGATCTTTTAACTTGCACACAAATCAATATGAGGCTATATGATTCATATATAGCATAGATCATACATCGAAAAACCTTCCCTAAGATCCACAACTCAAAATGATAATAGAGAGTTGCATATGAATCAAAAAATACAACTTTATCGGATGATTTTTTCTAGCTTGATATTTAATCACAAAACTTAAATTTTACTTCCAGTACAAGCGACTACTGAAGTCTAAATGGAATCACTGACTAGGGTTTCCATCAATGACAACACCAGATGACATTTGTAGTGTCTCTTGCCAACAATCTCCCCCTTTGGAATTGATGGAAACACTTAGTGAAAAATGACTAAGTGTCGGATCAGTACCAACATGAATACACTGCCAACCTTTAAAAATTCAAAACACCACACAACTCCCCCTGAGATTAATATGATATTTTTCACTGTCCCACTCTTCCCCTTTGACATCAATGGCAAAGACGAGAATCGACATACCAAAAATCAAACAAAATTTCTATGAACAAACTACATATGTACAACCATACTTCTACAACTTACATAAACTTGAATATGTCTACAAAATTACTCTTCAACAAGGTCAAACTTGTGTCCCAACTCTTTTTGAGACTTTCCAAAATAGTCATGTGACCACAAAATAAGTAAGATTGCATCTCTGTTGACTCAAGGTTTGTCAGATCACTGACAACCATAGCATCTTGCACTTCCTTCAATGCACTAAGCATTGTCTCCATCTTAGGACAAACTAGTCCTCTAAGCTCGCATACTGTTTCAACAATTCTGCCTTCTTCATGCTTCAAGCTTTTGTGTTTTTCAAGAAGGGATATGAATTAACCTTCATGCTTGCTCACATAAATTGTTAGAGGATCAAATGCTTCAGAAATATCTGCTAATTGTTTCTCATATTCCTTCATTTTATTTTTGGTTTCCTTAATGAACTTATACAATGATAAACATGACTTATAAATGTTTCCACCTTTAGAAAACTCACCTTGATTATTATTTACATAGGTAGCTAATAAATATTTATCATTAGCAATCATTCCCTTCAATCTACCAAACCTATTTGCATCAAATTCCTTATGAACCTTATCCATAGCTAACTTTTCAAGAGACTCAAAGTGAGTACTTATAGATTTGACAAGTTTCTTCAGTTGACTGGATGGAGAATTAGAAGAATCCTTGACATATGTAGGCATGATCTTTTCTAGAATACTAGATGCAATATTTAATAGCTCACCATCTTCAATGTGAGATTTCAGAATTTCCTCCCTTTCCTTGGCTTGAGAAAATGATGCTACCTTTAGTTTCTCAATAGGAGATAGAGTGGCCAAGTTGATAGGAACTTTAGCAAGTTTGGAATCAAAATCATCTTGTTGTTCTTCCAAAAAATCCTTTAATTCCTTAACATTATCTCTTGATTCCATTGGAATCTCCTTCACTTCAGCCTTCTTTTCTTCAAACATTGATTCTTCCATAACTTTAGGAATCTCAATTTCATCAACTAACACAACTTTAGGAGCTTCAAGCTCCATAGGAATTTCAGCATCTTGCATGTCAAGAGGATTCAGACTATCATCAAATGTATCTTCTTTTCCTTCTTCATTTACCAGATCAGATGTAGTATCTTTACTATGAGCTCCTTCAGAAACAACATTATATATGTTTTTCAACAACACTGCCTTTAGGATTTTCTCAATGTATTTTGCAGCTTCTTTAGTTTTTCCAATCATCAGCTTATTCACCCTTGTTTTTCTCTTAAAATCCCTTTTTTCATCACTTAGGATGTTCTTCATTTAATCCATTGACATCACTAGACATGGATCAAAAAGTATTGATTCTCTCATTTGCTCTCCTTCAGTTCTTGCATTCACCCTCCTCATTTCTAGGACTTCATCCTTTAGGTAACCTAGACATTATTTCAATGAGAGTCATATTGAAATTATTCAAATAATTTATTGTGGCTTCCTCAAGAATTCTTTGACTGACACTATCAAAGGTGTCAAACCATTCACACAGAGGCCTAAGATTATCATCATTAATCAGGGCTTTTTCCACTTCTTCTAATGACATACCTGATTTGTCAGTTTTCATCTTTTTCTTTGATTTCTCTTCACCATAGGGCTTGTCCTTAGAGAATTTTGATGTTTTAGAAACTGTTTGCTTAATTTATCTGATTTATTCATCAGATTCAGTTTCTTCATCCTCTAAAACAACAACATAGACTCTTGTTCTTTTAGCATTCTTCATCTTTCCTTCTCTCCTAGATTTCTTGACTTGAGCTTTCGTAGGTCTTGACTTCTTTGCAGGACTAGATGATAGAGCAGAGCTCCTTGTAGATCTAGATCAAGCAGAGGATTTTTTCAGACTAGCTAATTCAATTTTAACTGGCTCCCCTTTTTTAACTTCTTCGCTTTTGTTCCTTGCTTCCCTCATAGCTTCAACATATATACTGAGGGTTTCTGCAAAAGCTTCAAATTCCCTTCTCACTCTCTTGACTATCATAGGCTTTTTCAGTTGGTTATGCACTTTTATATCCTTCTCTAAAAAGGTACCAAACCTTTCTTCTATTAGATCCTGAGGTTTACTCAAAAAGTGTTCAATATATAGCTCCAAAATATGTTCTTCGACCTCATATCCCATAGGCATTATCCACACTTTTCTAGGTTCTATAGCTTCCATTAAGCAATGATCAATATCAACCATGAAGCAAAAAATTTCCTTGTACTTTTCCACAATAGACTTAGGAATTATTTCCATAGATTGCATTACGCTTTGAAAGTTCTTGAAATAACCCAAAAGAGTTGTTTTTCTAGCTTTGATATCTCCAATTCTGCATAACATATCCCTGATTTGAACAGCTACAGGTCTATCACCTTGCCAATGCACTTTTCCAACTCCTAAAACTTCATTCATGAAGTAGAAGAATAGACACAAAATAAAATTACCATACTTGAAAATGTTCTTCTTATCCTTCTTTATTTTTCCAAGATTTTCAATTAGCTGGCTTATGAGTAATTCACGTAGATCATACTTTTCATTTTATTTGACCATCTGATATGTTGCATAAATTGTAGTACTGGATACAAAATTATCCCAGTTGGAGTGATATATTTTGTGCCAATAACCATAGAGGCAAATATGACATCCACTTCGATGATATCATTAATTTTCATGGCTCTTCTATCAAAATTGGAACCGGTTGCATCTTTGACTATTTGGTTTTTCATGGATTTTAGTGTCAGCAACCCACCGGATGAATTCAAACTAGTGACAATTCTTAGATCTTCCTTTTCAATCTTGAAAGGTTGACTTAACCACATAAACTCGTCATGCACTTGACTCAATATATACTGAACCCATTCATTTTCTTCGAACATGGGAAACTTCACAATTTGAGTGATTTTCTTCTCCTCTAGAGTCTTGAACTCGGGTTTTACACAAAAATATTCCCCCACAATGTGATTGTTGTACAAATTCAACAACTAGGAGCTTCCTAATTCTTCAACATTTTCATGAATGTATGCCCTAATATCTTTGATATGCAAAACACCATACGAAACAAAATAAAATGCACCTAATGGTTATGTCTTGATGGATTTTAACGGGTGTCATTTGAATTTTGTATGGGGCCTATCCTTAGTGTCGACAACTAATGGAGTAGCCATTTCTAGAATTTTCAAGTTCATGAGTTCACATATAAATACCTTTTTGTCGAATTAGGGTTTTATCGTTGAATCACCTTAAGACTTGAATCTTCACAAAAGTTCACTTCATAGCTCTCCAAACTTCTTCCTCTCAAAGTGCAAGGTGGCAAATGAGAGATAGAAATGACTTTTTATCATTCATGCACCTAAGTTTTTATTCACAATAAATTATTTTTCCCTAGGTCATCTGGATACCTTGTTCTCATAGACTATGAAAGAAAATTCTTCAATGGACCTATAATTTTGCACAAATCTCCTCCACAAGAGATCCCAAAATATCTGCACATTACTACTTTAATCAATGGTATCTTCCACATTCCAATATCAACTATTGACAAGGGGGTTAAAATATTTTCTTGAGAACTCACCCTAGGCCAAAGGCCTTAAACTAATTCCTGGATGAATTACCAGAACCAGATTTTGGTGCTAGTTCATTTCTTGCAACAAAAGGATTCTTCTTCACCTATCTCTTCTTTACTTGATTCCTAGTCTCGTCTATAGTAACCTTCCCTTTTCCTTTTTCATCCTTCTACATGTTTTTATTTTAATTTTCCAGACCTTTTCTACTTCTGCAAAATCTAGTAATGTGACTGGATTTGTTACAGTTATAGCATATCACATTTCTTTGTCCAGACCAGTTATTCTATTGATTTTCTCTTGTTCTACACTAGTTAGAAATATGGAAAAATCTATTGCATGCATAACATCTGACATCTCTATTGAAAATGTTGTTTGACATATTTTTGCATTCAACTAACTTATGACCATACTTATTGCAATTGAAACATTGACTAGAAAATGATGGACCACTTAGATTGATTCTACTTCTATATTGTGTAGCCATATGACCAAATTTATTGCAACCAAAATAGTAACCATTGAACCTTTGAGCATTAGGTTGTCTTGTCGGATACCTTCCAGCTTTGGTCATCTGATTTCCTTGCCTAAGTCTCCTTTGTCCAGATCCAGAGCTTTCTCCTTCTTCATATCAGAGACCTCATCTATCACTTCCAGTCCTCTAACTTTTAATCAGTTCATGAAGCTTAGCTGAGCTAATATTGAACTTATCCTTATATTAATTTTCAATAGCAAGCTCATCTTTGAGGGTAACAATCTATCTTTCAAGGTCTTCTTCATTGTCTCTGGATTGTTGCAATTCAAGCGCCAATTGAAATCCATCATTGGTTCAGCTACATTCTTTAGATTTCTCTTTCAAGGACTGTGCAATATTTTCTTCATTCTTATTTCTATCTTCAATCTCATGCTTCAAGAAAACATTTTATTTGGTGATATTTTCACATTCTTTGGTATTTTTCTTTAAGTCTTGACTTAGGTGTTCATCTTCCATGCTTTCACTATCTTTCTGCTTGATCTGATCACATAGTTCCTTTCTCTTTTCTCTTGACTCATTGATTTTATCTTTTAATGATTGGATGAATTTCTCAGCATTCAAGAGGCTTGCTTGCAATTCCTTGACTTCAGATTTGGACTAATCAAGATCATCTAGTGCCACCAAAATTTCTTGTTGAAGACTGCTTGAATCCATTGGATCACTTTCCCAGATCTTCCCCAAGATTTTAAAATTCTTCCAAGGAACTAGGCCTTGATACCAATTTTTGGAATCAAGGAACACTAAGAGGGGAGGGTGAATCAATGTTTTGCAAAATTTAACTTTATTAATCTGATCTTTAAACCACTTACATCAGTGAACTTAAAAGAAAGATGCAAGAACACAAAGAAATCATCCATAACACCATAACACAAGGATTTTTATGTGGAAACCCTATTAAGGGAAAAACCATGGTGGAAGGCTAGTCCACAGTTGAGTGTACTCAAATATAAGTGTTTACAAATTGGAATGCACATGCATTTAGGTGTGTTGCCTAGAGCTCACTGCTCAGATACAAAATGAAGATTCACTATCTTAGAAAATGTTCACATTAAATCCATCTAAAGATTTGAACTAAGAGAGTAGAATCTACTAATGCCTGATTATAATTTTGGTTAAGCACATCAAATGCATTATTGACCTTCTATCTGATTCTTCTCTTCTGCTCTCTCTGCTTTAATTCACATCACAAATCCTTTTATGCACAAGTGGAACTATGCATAATTGATCTATAATCCTTATAAATTTTGCAACACACATCAACACACATTGTACATATATACAAATGATATAATGATCTCTTATATATATGTGCATCTAAATATTTAATCAACCACATGTCGGCTTAAATAAGATAGAATATTTACAAACCATCGGCTCAATCTATAGGTAATTTTTCAATGTGCAGCAACCAAATTTTTCCACAACATAGTGAGGACCCAAAAAAACATGTCCGAGCACAAAAAACTTCAAAGAATTTTCCCACAAAGATCCACAACATGCTATATTCATTTAGTCAACCTTCTTGCACTATAGACAAAAAAATAATCAACCGGATCTTCTAACTTGCACACGAATCAATACAAGGCTCTATGATTCACGGATATCATAGATCATACATTGAAAATTCTTCCCTGAGATCCACAACTCAAAATGATAATAGAGAGTTGCATATGAATCAAAAAACACAACTTCGTCGGATGCTCTATTCTAGCATGACAGTTAATCACAAAAATTCAATTTTACTTCCAATACAAGCGACTACTGAAGTGTGAATCAAATCACTAACTAGGATTGCCATTAATGACAACACTAGATAAAATTTGAAGTCTCTCTTGCCAATAGGGTCTTGGTTATTATCCTTGAAAAATAATGAAAACATCAAAAATACCTTCACTTAATCATGAAAAATAGCATTAGTTTCTTCTCCTTTTCATGTGGTAGTTGTAGTAACATAACATACTCACTACCATGCATGGAGGTATAAAATTGGATTTATGCAATCATATTTCATCTTGCAAGGAGCAAGATGCCATCATCCATTTTAGTTCATCTTTTTCCCTATACTTGTGGGGAAAGGGTTTAGGTACCTTATCTTAGGTGCATTCATTCTAGAAATGGATCCCTTTGCATCTACTTAAAACGTTAGTGTAGCAAGTACACTAGCATTTTAAGGGGGGCATATAGTCCCCCATTCATTTTTTGCATAAGAAATGGTACCTTTTTAGTGATGATAGCATACATCTCCTAGGAAGTATGACCTCATTAATCAAACTGTGGCCTTCTTGATTAGTGTGTCTCTTTGGTGGTGATATTAGGATCGGTATCCCCTAAGGGTGTGACCTTTCTTGGCATATGGCATTCCCCTTGGTGGTAAAATTTTCTATGGCTAATATTCCCTATAGTGTGAATTTCTATTTCCATGAATTTTCCTCTCTTGGTGGTGATGTCATGTGTGATGTTCCCTAAGGTGTGACTATTGTGCACTTTTTTCACACACGCCCCACTGAAAGTAGGGACCCTCTTTCTTGCTCTTTTGTTTTCGTTCTTAGTCTTTTGGCCCCTTTGGTTTTTGGGATTTGATTGTCTTGACATGTTCCAATTGGTTATCTTATTTGTGTAATTGCCCCTTGAGGGAGGCACTTTGAAAATTCTGCATTTTGGGATCCATCTCAGGCTTTTCTCTATTTTTGAGAAAATTCGCTTGGGGCAGAATTCCTCAGACACCATGGAAACTCAACGGAGGCTGCTTTGTACTATTTTCTTGAAATTTTAGGACTTCATGAAATTTCGGTTGGACTGGATTTTCCTGAGATTCTATCGTGCTTTCAAATTCTTGGGTTTGTTGTCTTATTGATGCATTTAAGTGTCTTGTACGATCTTGCAGTTTGCCTTTATGGAGTTTATTTGCATTTTGCAAGGAGGTCTATTTCATTTACCTTATCATGAGTTTTGAGTAGTTTGATTTTGGATTGTTGCTGCTGAATTGTGCATGTGATCTTGTGGTCGAGGGTTGCAATCAACCTTTTTGGTGATCGCTTGCTTCTTGCCCTGATTTTCTGGTTCTCTTGTCAACTGTCACTACTTCGATTTATTTGTCCTCATGGTATGTACATAATACCCTACCTTTTGATGAACGAATTGAATCTTCTTTAAGGTTTGTGGGTATATGCTTTGAGTCGGGATATCGGTGTGGTATGGTCTGGTAGGAGTGCTAGGGTTGTTGATTGTTGGCTTGATACCCTTCCTTTTGGTTCATGCCTCCTCTCCTTATGCATGATCATAATTTGAGCGGGTTTTCCATTTCTTTGCCCTGTTTATTTTTGAGCTTCCCTATTTGAAGCTCTTTTTTAACCTGAAACTCCCCGACTTGTGATGAAACCATGTCCTAGTGAAGTGTGATTTATTGCTATCATCCAATTCGATAATCGTCATATCACTAGTTAAGTTGTGTGAGGAACAGTGAAAATAATAACAATAAATCAAGATCTTGGTTGTGTTATCATGGTGTTTTCCTAGGGTTTCCTTTGTTGAGATGCTCACTCTTATTGGGTGAATCCTATTATTTATCAATTTGAACCTAGGTTGTTTATCTTACAGTATAATCAATTTGAATCCTGGGAGAAATCTCCAACTTCCTAATCGTTTGAGCAAAATTTGGGTGAAATCCTGATGAAGTCAAAGATTTCGGGTTTTTGAGTCCCTTGCGGATTTCCTTTATCTAGGGATTTCCCTGAATTATTTGTTGGTGTAATTAATTATTTAATTACACGTTAGCATAAGTTTACTTAGGCATATTTTATTTCCTAGGTTAATTATAATCTTTATCTTATTGAGCTATCTTGTTGCTCAAGATAAGATTAGGGTTTTGCATGATTGCCTTTTGAAGGCTTTTGTTGTATTTGTAAAACATATCATTCCATAATATTATTCTGGTTTTATGCTTGCACTTTCTTGCTCTGAGGGTTTACAAAACATCCTCTTGTTTGTTCTAGATATTTGTTGCATGTGATAGGTGATTGCTTGCAGGTGATTCTTAGGGACTGTGAGGTTGAGATTTATCATCTTTTACATTGTATCAGAGCTCCAGATCTATAGCTGCCTATTCATGTTTTAAAGATATTCTCTCATAGCATTTTTTTCTATGCAAGGGTTTCAAGCCAAGTTGATCTTTTGTGCATCTGGGGGTAGGCATATTTTCTATTCATTTTTGGGCAAAATGGACGTCACCATCACGTTCAGGATGCCCAAAAACCTTAGAAATGCCTTTCATTTCATCGATTTTGGACCTGTTAAAAAAAAAGGCAAATTTTTTTTGCCAGAGAGGCCATACAGCCCCCCCAGCACGCAATCCGAGGCAAAAAATTGTGAAAAATATTAAAAAGAAATTAAAATTTCTCATAGGTGTTTGCGCGGCCAGTTCTAAGCAAAGCCACCACCACCAGGCCACCCACTCACCACTCACAGAGCAGCGCTCCGGGCGGTGCCGCCATACCTCTCCCCCGCCGCCGGTCGGCTCCCTCCAGCCCTCACGGGCTTAAGACCTGAGTGGAGGGTCACATGGGTGACCAGGCCCCACGCGGCCAGCTCCCGCCGGACTCCTAGCCCCCATAGGTGGTCACGTGGGTGACCAGGAGCTCCGAATCCAGCTCCCAGCCATCAACCGCCTGGTCGCCATACGACCAGGGGCTTATATTTTTTGGCCCTTGAGGGCTCCTGGAGGCCTTATTGAGCAAATTGGAGCACGTTTCCGGAATCGGCTATAACTTTCTCATACGGTGTCCATTTTTCAAAAATGAGATATTGTCGGAAAGCTAGTTCGACGGTCTTTGCAGTGGGGAGATTTTACTTTATGTTTATCTAGTTTTGAATCCTTTTTCGCCTGTCAAAGCTAGAAGTTTTTGTTTTCACTCCGGGAGGCGTAACTTTTGCATCCGGACTCCGTTTTGCAAAAAAAAATAGGCGTCGAAAAGCTGATTCAGTGCTCTACACAGATATCAGACCTGTTTTTTCATATTTTTTTACTAGGTGTCTAATATTTCTGTTTGATCTCAGCCTTTAATTTTTCAATTATTTTCTTGGGAAGCATGCAATCAGGCTATTTTTTGAGATCAGTGAGCATTGTTATTTCATTTGAGAGTATATATTGCTGTTTTCTGTTAAGGATACTCATAAAATTTCACCCCTTACTCCATTCAACTATTTTGGTTGGAAAAAACAAATGGAGATTCACTTGAAACACAAAGGGTTCTACAAGGTAACCATGGGCACAAAAATTGAACCTACAGGTGCTGCTGAAAAGAGAAAGTGGTTTAATAGATGTGATGAAGCTTATGGTACATTATTTCTTTCTCTTTCTTCTGACCTTCTTTTTCATATTGAGTCTTGCACTACACCCCATGCGGTTTGGACTACTTTGCAGTCTTTATTTGGGCAACAGGATACTATGAGAGGGTTTCAGTTAGAGAATGAGCTTATTGGCTTAAATCCTAGGGATTTTGAAAGCATCCAGGAGTTTTTCACCAAACTCAAGTCTCTTAGATTGCAGTTGTCACAGTGTGGTGTTCAGAAGGAAGACTCTCAGTTGATATTGTCCATTCTTTCTAAGCTTGGACCAGATTATTCAGTTTTTATTTCTACCTTTTATGCTACTAGGAAGGCACTTGGTACTAGATTTACTATGCCTTCTTTTGATGATTTTGCATCTTCTCTCACTCGAGAGCAGGCCAAGTTGGCCAATATGGGCCAGTTGAAGCCCTCTTCATCATAGGCACTTATTGCATCACAGGAGCCCAGAGATTAGAAGGCTTCTACAGGAAAAGGAAAGAAACAAAAACAAAAGGATTCCAAATCTTATGAGCAGCAGAAGGAGTCCTCATATTCATAATCCTCTTCTAAGTGGAAATCATTTAGGAAGGAGAAGGGCCCATGTGCATATTGCAAGAGAGAAGGACATGCAGAACATAATTGCTACAAGAAGGACATTGATGAGCTGAACAATCTTCTTCAAAAACATCAAATTGATTTGCCTTCTAGGATGTCTACATCATCTCCTTCCCCTCCTCTTCTTCTTCTTCGATTTGCTTTGTCGATTTCTCAAAAATGGGCTCAAAGTGTGAAGATTGCATTGACTTCATGAAATTCCATGCCTTTGGGATTTTCTCGGGATTTCTTGGTCCCTTCATTTTCCCAGAATTTGTAAATTGTTGTCATTTTCATGGATTTCTGTCCCTAGCGGATTTTCCTGAGATTTTATTGAAAATGGAGAATTGAGAGAATGAATGAAACTTTGGTTATTAATTATGCGTCTCATGCTTGATTTAACTTGTTCTAAAATATATCATGTGGTTTCTTGGTTAATTTTATTAATCCAATGATGGATTGGATGTCCCTTCATGGTCATTTCGTTGGATTCCATCTAGTTCAAAATTTCCTAGAATTCCTCTCCAGCCCAAATTCCGTGAGAGGGCTGAAAACCCAAACTTTTTAATAAATGATTCTTATGGGGTTTTTGGGGGATTTTTCTCATTGTGGGATTTGTTCAAGGAATGAGCATATCATTTTTGATGGATCTAATTGAACTTTATGCTATGATGGGTCTTATTTTGGTTTCTTTGTTGTATGCAGGCGGAATCAAGTGAGGTTATTGCTGGGCAGAGCAAGGGTAAGGAAATGAATCCAAATCCTAAGGGATCACCTATCTCTAAGGCAGAAAGAGTGAAGATGGATTTTTAGAGCAGAGTCCCTGAGAGCAAGCTGACTTCCATTTGGTCAAGGATCACTAATACAAACGTTGGGCTATGGGATTATGAAGAATTCAAGGCAAGAATGGTACCACAAAATCTCTCCCTATTGGCCAAAAGGACTATGGAGTCTAGGCTGGCACATGTAGCTGAATTTCCTTCTACATTCTAGTGTTATGAGTTAGTGCTTGAATGTGCCAAGCACTATGATAGGGGCACACAAAGGATAGTTGTTCCTCAAGGAAGAATTGTGGCAAATCTTAATCCCATGTCCATTGCTCGGACCTTTGACATGCTTGATAGGTCTCATGTTGTGGCCTTTGATATGGATGTAGAAAAGAAGTATTATGATGAGAATGTCATCAAATCCCAACAGGTTGTCGATTCTTGGTTGGAGAAATCCAAGTCCCACTTCTCCAAGTTACCCAAGCAGTTGTTCATAATTAATTTCAAGAAGGAATACTATGATGTTATCACACTCCTTTGCAAAGTAGTGGGATTGAAAAGTGCAAGAATGTTTGAGAATTGGATGTTCCATGTCATTGCAAGGATGGAGCAAGGTATGGAATACCACTGGGAAGGCATTATAAGTGCTATGATACATGAGCATATGTGTAATGTTTCATGGACAAAGACCTTCACAATGAACTCCTATTTGGTGTATGCACTTGTAAGGTATCACCCATACAAGGGACTAAGCATAAGGGGTGTCTTTGGGTAGGATGTAATTTATGAGGTGTACCCACAGTTACACTTGGGTGGCACAAGCTATAAGAGGTTGAATGATACATTCACCATGTACATCACTAGACTTCTGTAGGGTGCAAAACATGTTTGGATTTCAAACAAGTCCAAGGAATTAATCAAGAGGTTTGGAGCCTAGTTTTTCCAGTTTCCCACCTTTTCATACATCAGAATTGATGGTTGTCAGAGGGCTCCATACAGACTCCCTAGGTACCCCAAAAATCATGTTTTACTTCTAGAGATCACAAGGGAAATATGTGAGTTTGATGTAATTGTGAAGAGGGAGAAGCACAAGACTAGATTTGGTGGTGACTTTCTTTGAAAATAGGCACTGGTGAAGCATTCCCTTATATCAACTCAGCTCATTCTTTTGAAGAAGAGATGAGTACTCTTGGTCTTTCTTTCCATTCCAAGAGATCCAGATTTGACATAACTGGTGAAGCACAAAAGAAGGCCAGCAAAGAGTATAGTCACAAGGATGACATAGAGGACTGTTGGCCTAACATCAGTGATGAGTTTAAAGTTAGAAGGAGGAAGTTCTCTAGGCTACTAGTGAAATTGGTCCATCTATATAACATAAAGGCCATTCCAGATCAGGTTGAGGAGGATGGAAATTTGGTTCAAGGCCATAAATTTGAAGCTATGAAGGATAAGCCAGTTAGAGAGGTGGATTGGTTGGAGGAGGATAAGAAATAATTAGAAAAAATCATGACTCCAGTAATCAAGTAAACCAAGCTATGGCTCAAGCACAAGATATTGGAGTTGGAGAGTGAGGGTGTGCAGTGCACCTATGATCTAATGGGAGACTTGGAGTCTCACTCTGCTTCTGAAGAATCACCTAAACAGAACCCCAAAGGTAAAATCCAAGTGGCCTCTCCTTTCAAGATTAAAATTAAGGATGCTTAGGTAGAGGAGGCAGGAAAAAAAGAAATCCTATAGCCAAGAAAAGGAAACATGTATCGAGGAAGAAAAAGGCTACGAAATGTGAAGAAGAAAAAGAAGAAGGGGATGCTAGTGTCCCTTTTCCCAATAAAAGGAGAATTGTGAGGTTTTCATAGAAGGAGAAGGAAACCTATAAGCCAGATAAAGAAGTTGAAACCCCGGTGGTAGTGGTAGAGAGTTCAGGAGAAAAAACATAGGTATATACTAGGAGGTCAAGGACTTCATCTCCCAAGGATGGTACACCAAAGGCAAGTGCTCCTATGATTGCTCCCATCACTAAAAATGAAGATGTCCCTCCTTCTCATGAGACTGGAAATGTACCAGATGAACCAAAGGATGTCGCGGATCCCCAAGATCAGGAAGGAGAAGAATTCCAAGAGGGAGAACTCTACAATGCTGAGGCTGAAATGGAGAAAGTTATGCAGTCTCCTTTGGTGGCTTATGGGGAATCACCTATAGAGGTTCATGAGGATAAGCCTCCTCAGAAGGAGGAAATACTAGCTAAGATTCCCTCACCAGTACATGAAAAGGGGAGCATGACAAAGGAAAAGAAGATACAACTAAGAAGATTCTTGAGAAGAAAAGTTTGGATGAAGATGCATCCAAGGTTCAATAGGATGCATTGGGGAAAGATGATGTACAATCAGATCCCACATTCCTAGGATGGCTGGGCAAGGAGTTGAAGAGAAAAAAGTTTGTGGTGGATGATACTCCTCCCAATTGGGATGAATTACTGGCAAACATAGGAAAGGAAAAGGTATAGAAGAAAGCCAGGATTATTTCCAAAATTGAGAGAGATGAGGCAAATAACAGAGTATTCCACATTGGTACTCCTACTCCTAGCAAGAATAAATATGATGTGACTGGGAATGATTACAATTTACAAACTTTCAATCTAGGGCATGCTTCCATGGAACAAGATATTGAAGAATATGAGGGTTCCAGTGCTGTAATCCTTGGTCGATTAAGGAAGGAGGTGTAGACCAAGCAATAATTGAAGAAGGAGAATGAAAAACTTAAAATATATCTACAAGAGTTGATGAAACCCTTGCAATCCATTATCTCCTCATCATCTTTTATAGGATTCTTACCACAACAAACAATCGTTGAGTTAAAAAAGATGAAGGTCACTTCCCATGTTACAACAAGTTGGTTATAGGGAGTCCAAACTTAGGGAGAAAATGCCATCAAGGATATTCTATCAACTGGTGGGGATGCTATGAGGTCAATTGATTGGTTTTATAATGTATTGTCCCAAGACAAGTAGGAAATGGATCTTTTTATGCAAAAGGATAGAATCATCATGGACTACATCGAGGAGAAGTTGGTGGGAGATGGAATTCTTTCTTCTTTCAAATCAGCAGAACCTTGGGAATGGTTCAAAGTTTTGCAGATAGGGCAAAGAGTTCTGAAGAAGGTGCATAAACAAGGGAAGCAGATTGAGGATGTCTTGACTAAAATTTACAAAAAATGTATCTCCTTCTTTGAGATCATGATAGGGAGAAAGAAGTTTGTGCCAAAGCATCTAAGCCTGCAATAGTTGAGAAAATGGTGGCGAGAGGTGTATTCTCTAGTCAATGAGGACCAGGTCACCGAACATATGTTGGATGATGCAGCTACCTACCTTGCAGTAATTGATAAATACAAGACCTAGAAGGTGGATTGGGATAAGGTGGTCAAGAAATCGAGGGATGACATTAAGTCCGTGGAAAGAAGAATGAAGGTGCTAGCTATGCCACCTATTTCTGACTTGGAGAAGGTATTTTTGATGATACAAGATAGGGAAAATCAAGATAAAGACAAAGGAGAGGGTAGTTAATGCAATGCCTCATTGGGATTTGTGCTTCCCTATTATTCCTCCTCTTCCTTTGCATGTATTGGGTCAGGTTATATTGACGATCCCAGGCCGACTTGGATGAAATTGGTGCATATATTGCACATTTCATGCTTTTTTTGAATTCCTCTTGGCCGACCTATTTTGGCCATTTGATTATTGTACACCTAATTTGGCTGACATGCCTTGGGGGTTTTCTATAAGTTTGGCATTCTGCCTCATTTGTAAGGGGTTAGTTAGACAATTTTTACATTGGAGCAAATTGTGATAAGAGCAAGAATTAGAGTTAGAATTTAGTTTATATTTTCAAGCAAGTTTTGTAATAGAAGACTGGAATTGCTGCCACTTTGGATGATTTAATACAAGTAAAGACATTGTGATTTGGTGCCTTTCTTGTGTTGAGTTTTATCTGGCATGGTTTTTGGTATTCTATCTTTGAAATTTCTTAAGTTTATTTTAATGTTAGATGATTTGATGATGTTTAGGGTTATTCTTGACGTGTTTGTAACAATCTCTAGTCCATACTTTTTGCAATTATATGATTGTTAGCTTCTTTGCAAAGCTAGCCTGGAATTAAAATTGTGCTTGGTTCAATTATGAATGTTTGTTCATTTCAATTGCAATAGGTTTGTCTTGAATGAACATGCATAATCTAAAAATCTTTAACACCTTAGAAGATTGCACTATTTCTGTAAGATTGCAGATTTATCTGGGTCAAATAGGAATTATTTTCTAAGGGATTGGTCCATTTTGAGAATCTTATCATTTTCATTATCAATCTTAGAATTAGAAGTAGTCTTAGAAATCTCCTTGAAACACTTATCTTTTGTTATTTCTTTTATTATTTGGGTTAGATTTAGGCTTTGAAGTATCAACATATTGCTAGATCTGATAAATTTGAGTTCAACATTTTCTTTTAGTAAGGTCCCTTTGTGATTACCAACATTTTCACATTATCTCTGAGTTGTTTTATTTGCATTGTCAAGACCTGACATTAGACACCTTGGGGTTATCTCTTTGTTCATAGAGATTTACCTTTCAAGAGAGATAGGATATCATATTTTGTTTGAGTTGTTGTGCAGTAAACACCATCAACAATGACCTTTCATATATTGAGAAAATCCCCTTTGTTATTTGTGTAAATCACCTTTTTTGGTGGTTTTTTTATAACACCACTTTGAATTTGTAGCTTTATCCTATCATCGTTTATGCACCTCTTGAGGTGATTTTTGTTCGTCTCCGATAACGTTAAACTTTTTGTGCCCCTTGAGGTAAGTTTTGTTTGTCTCCCATGGCATTAAGCTTTTCATACGCTCTGAGGAGAGTTTTGATCATTCCCTATGACGTTAAACTTTTTGCACCCCATGAGGTGAGTTTTTTGTGTCCCCCTTGATGTTAAACTTTATGCACCCCTTGAGGTGAGTTTTATGCACTCCTTGAAGTGAGATTTTTCAAGATAGGTCATTGATTCACCATAAACTTCTCCTTGTCATGTGGTAGTTGTAGTAACATAACATACCCACTACCATGCACAGAGGTATAAAATTGGATTTATGAAATCATATTTCATCTTGCAAGGAGAAACATGTCATCATCCATTTCAGCTCATCTTTTTCCCTATACTTGTGGGGAAAGGGTTTAGGTTCATTCCTTCTAGAAATGGATCCATTTGCATCTCCTTAAAATGTTAGTGTAGCAAGTACACTAGCATTTCAAGGGGGCGTATATAGTCCCCCATTCATTGTTTGAATAAGAAATAGTCCCTTTTTAGTGATTATAGCATACATCTCCTAGGAAGTGTGAACTCTTTAATTAAAGTGTGGCCTTCTTGATTTTTGTGTCTTTTTGGTGGTGATATTAGGATTGATATCCCCTAAGGGTGTGACCTTTCTTCTCGTATATCATTCCTCTTGGTGGTAATTCTATTTCTAATATTCCCTATAGTGTGAATTTCTATTTCCATGACTTGTCCTCTCTTGGTGGTGGTGTCATGTGTGATGTTCCCTAAGTTTTGACCTTTCATAAATAGAAAAAATACTCTTTGTTTTTTTTTGTAAATCACCTTTTTTGGTGGTGTTGTTATAACACCCCTTGAGTTTGTAGCCTTATCCTATCACTATTTATGCACCCCTTGAGGTGATATTTTTTCATCTCCCATAATATTAAAATTTGTATGCCGCATTGAGGTGAGTTTTGTTTGTCCCCCATGATGTTAAACTTTGTGTACCCCCTAAGGTGAGTTTTGTTCATTCCCTATGACATTAGACTTTGTTCACCCCTAGAGGTGAGTTTTTTTTTCCCCTCAATGTTAAAGTTTATGAACCCCTTGATGTGAGTTTTTATGTGCTCCTTGAAGTGATATTTTATAAGATAGTTCATGGATTTAGGAGAGTAAAATGTTTTGGGTCATGAACTTGAGAACCCTTTTTAACATGGCCACGGAGCATAACACAACTTTCTTTCCAGTGGAGCCATGTGTTTCATGAGTGTTTAGCAAAGCACAACTTGCTAGCCTTGTGGAACCAATCATATTGCATCGACACCTAGAATAACAAAACTTGCTAGCCAGTAGATCCATGTAGCTCATGAGTGATGTGGCATAAAAAAACTTGCTAATCCTAATGAGAGTGTTCATTTGTCTAGAATTTATTCGATGAATGACATTTGGTATTTGAGATAATTTATGAGTGAGGTCTCTTTGCCTTATCGACTTGAATCTCTTTAGTACTAACCTTGTATTTTTTGTATGTCCTTTATGTGTATTCTTTGTGTTCACACCATGTTTGAAATGTGTTTGTGTTGATTATTTTTTCATTTATATGTTATGTTATGTCATGTGTTTTCATTATGTATGCTTCATGTTTTTGAAATGTATGTTTATGTATGTTGTCTTGTTGCATTTAATACATGCGTGTGTTCATTTTTCCTTATGTTTTCTTGCCATGGGATCTTGGATCCTAGGGGCTTGTGCACCCCCTCTAAATTATTTGACATCCTATCTCTTCAACTTTCAAATAATTGAACCCCTCTTGACATAGATTTTCTACTTTACTGTGAGTTTGACTATAAGTGCATACTCTCACTAAAGCGGGGGCTAAATGTACCATCACAAATTATCACCCTTGACAATTTCACCTTATGTTTTGTCCATCCTTAAATTATTGGACCTAATTGAGTGTTTAACTTCCAAAATTATGCATTTTATGGCCCATTTTTAACAAATACTAATGAATTGCAAGTGGGAAAAATTGTACTTATGTAATGTCTTATCCCCAACACTAAATGTTCTAGAATATAAGTCTAAGACACTCACCCATAGGCATGAGTTTCCATCTATTTTCCCTCCAATTTCAAATATGTTGGTGTCAGTATTTATTATTTGTAATTCAATTGTCTACAATCAACTATTGGGATTTAATTTTTGGTAAATTGAATAAATTCCTATAAATACCTAGTTATTGCATCATTTCAAAGCTAACAAGAGAAATCAAGAAAGAACTGAACATCAAGATAAATTACTATCAAGTCAAGAACAACATTTTCAAAGATTTATTGCAACAATTCAAGATCCTAACATCATGCCAAATCTTATGTGAGTTTATGTGAGTTTATGTGAGTTCATGTTATAATTGTTTTGTGAAGGCTAACATTTTTGTAGGTCTCCAAATCAATTCAAGTAATTCAAGAATTCAATCAAGCAAGATCCAAGACCTTCAGGTTATGTGCTTGACTTTAATCCTTTAAGGAAGCCATGAAGA
This sequence comes from Sequoiadendron giganteum, assembly GCA_007115665.2. Taxonomy (NCBI): domain Eukaryota; kingdom Viridiplantae; phylum Streptophyta; class Pinopsida; order Cupressales; family Cupressaceae; genus Sequoiadendron; species Sequoiadendron giganteum. Next base: position 365,943,044 of record CM021110.1, on the reverse strand, counting down.
GTGGTGAGTTGCAACACTTTATGATTTCATCATTACTTCCTATCATTTATATTTCTTTATCATTGACATTTCCATTGTGGAAGTGGGAACACTAGCATGAGGTTTGACTAAGGAAAGACCCTAAATGGTTCAACCCTTCCTCTCTCTTTGAATGTATAGGTTTTAGGTTTAAAGGATATTGAAGAAAGTTTGAAGACCCATCTTTCATTGTTGCAATTAAGATCCAATGTATTGTCAACTCATGGAAACTCACCTACAACATTTTCTGATAGTGATCTGTTAGATTTGCAATTGGAAACAAAAGGATCTGATCTAATATTAGAGGACTATGAAGACATCTCTAAAAAATCACTACAAGGTCACTCACATACAGGGTGTCTATGTCCTCCACTTTCAACCCCAGATTTGAACCACAGGTGCACAATGTCTTTCTCTACTAATTTCTATTGTCTAAATTTTATTTTAACTTTCTATGTCTTTTGTATTTGCACTAGAACAATAATTTACATTATTATCCTAGTTAGGTCATTGCATTTAATTTACAAATCCATCCTAGATTTGGCCAAGGACTAGTTGGCTCACCTTTCAAGTTGTAAGAAAATCACATACCTTATTAAATTTATCAAACCCTCACTACAACCAAATCTCTCATGAATACATTTTGAAAAAGTGTCTAAAACCTAGGATTAAATATTAGGTTTTACCTTTTTCTATGTTTCAGTACTCTATGATGTAAATTTTTTTATTATTATTCTTGTAGGCTCATGTATATATGTATATTCATGGCTTATGTATCATTTTGTATAGACCTATTGTTATGATATATCATGACAATTTTTATATATATGAGATGAGATTTCATTGTGTGGTTGATGTGATATAGCTCTATATACATGTTATGGATATAGATATATGATTAATGTATGCATCTATTGATGTTTCTTATTTGATTTTTCTACATGATTGATATATATATCCAATTATGATTCTTATTTGATGTTTCTATATGATGGATGTATGTATGATGATTCTACAATATATTTTTATGATGATGCAATAGATGATGATATGATATTTTATAGGAGTGAATTTGCACCCCTTCATAAAATTCTCCTATTACCCCCCTTCACTTTAGAAAAATAATTTTGGAGGCTAAATTCCACCTAAGCCTACTACCTCTCGTCCACTTGGCACCTTTTTTTAGCGTCGATTGTGGTGAAACTGTTGAGGATTCCCATGCGATGCGTAGACATCCAAGCAGCATGCTAACGTCCTTGGCAGATTCCTATGGCTAGAGTCTACAGAGGTGTTACACTTCCCATTAGAAGTCAAATTGTAATGCCTCCCTTCGGTTGACCAGCTCGAATATGGTCATTTTCTTCATCTTTCCATCAAATCAACTATTCCTTCATTCATTATCATCCCTTTCTCATCCCTTAGCTCCTTCACCATCTTCTCCACAAGATCTTGACATTTCAAGCATTGAAGCAACATCTTGACACTCCATAGCAGCAGTCCATCACTCTATCACTTCAGTAGAGGAATTGTAGAACAACACCATTGCAGCAGAGGCTTGAGTTACTCTCATTTTTCTCCCCCCACTAGCCTTGAGCACTTTGGGTGGAGGTGGTAAGCTTTCTACTCCTCTCCTCTATTACTTGGTTGAGTTAGCACATTACTATTGTACACATCTAAAAAATGGTCACGAATATTCAAACTGCTAATTAATTAAATATGAATTATTTAATTAATATTCTAAAGTCATCTACATATAAATAAATTTAATTATTTATTTATAATGTTCATTTTTCTAATTCTTCTAGTTTAATTAAATAAATAAGTTTATTTAATTATTGTTTCTTTCCTCTTAATTAAACTAAATAAATTTTATAATTTATTTATTTAATTATCATTTTGTTTCTAAAGTTTGAATGCTTAAATTCAAAACAATGGAATATTCTGATTTCATCCCATATTTAAATATTATATATTAAAATATCTTTTTCACCCCACTTAATTAAATATTGTAAAATATTTAATTGCCTTTCTTTTTCACTTCCCACATAATTAAATATTAATTATTTAAATTATGGAAACTTCTATTTGCACATGTCACAAGAAATTAAATAAATTTATTTATTTAATTAAGCAATTATCCTCAAACTTCAACCAAATTTCATAAATGAAAGATAAATGCCATGTTTGTCTCCATTTTTGAATGAGGATGGTTTTGTGGGTTGAAAACATTCTTCCACTTTCCTCTCAATCTTCCACCTTTCTCTCAACCTCTCCATCTCTCACCATTCATCCTGACAAGTTTGAATTTCAACCATCGATCTCCACCAACTGGATTCTTGCCTTTCGAAAATCTATAAATACAACTTGCTCGTAAGTAGATTTCATCCTAGATTTCATGCATAGTTACTATAGTTACATTTGAATCAGCATTCTAGCATCATAGCATTTTAGGATTTCAATTTTATAGCTCAAATCATTAGCAATGGATATGCATTCTCAATCAATCTCATTCTCTTAAGCTGTCATTTCAACAAGTTGTTGCTTACACAACTAAGAGCCAACAACTTTAATCAAATCCTTCGAGATAGAGGATGATGAGACGAATTTGAAAAAGTTGTTGTCATTAGAGTTTGTATTTATATTTTGTAATTAGTTTTCTTTCAATCTAATGTCGCATTGGTGTGTTAGTTTACTCTCTAATTAATCTCCGTATTTTAACTCACACATTTTTGGCGCCCACCGTGGGGCATCCCCCCATTTTTATCTTTTTATTATAGAAAAATTTCTGACAGGTGATAGACTAGAGTTGCGCTTTGGCGCAGACGAGCTTTTTTTTGGTGCATAGATGAACTGTTTTAGTGCATCCTCGAACTATTTCAGCGCATCCATGGACTGTTTCAGTGCATCCATGGATTGTTTTGGCGCATAGATGACTTATTTTCATGCATACCAGATTGATCTTTTAGCACATTCAACAACTATTTTCGCGCATTGGGGGACTATCTTAGCATATAGGGGGTTTGTAAAAATAAATTTTGATTCTGAGGCCATCCGCAAACATAATTTTTCACTTCAGTTTTTAAATAAAATGAAGCAACCCTAGGATAGAAATTTAAAATCTAGAATTTACCAACCCTAGGATAGAAATTTAAAATCTGGAATTTATCAATCCTAGGATAGTCACCCAATGTCATTTCATGCTAGATAAAATGAATCCAATGTTTGTTGTGAAGCAAAATCTTCACTTAGCATAGAAAATTGTCAATTTGGATTTAAAACTCAACCACTTGTTTGTTGTGATTTTGGGGTAATAGGTATATGCTCTCCCCTTTACTGGGTGATCAGAACACCAGACTTACCTATTTCATTTTATGCATTTCAAAGCTTTATTAAATCCTTTAGAAGGCCTGTCGTACTGGGAAAAAGTACTCACCCTATGGGAATGACCTAAGTGGGAACAACCAAAGCCAGGTTTTCCAACCCACTATAATAGAAAGTGAATTTTGGGGAAACCCATATTCAACGGAAGTGAGCAAGATAACCATCCCCAAAATATTTGTTCTAAAGATTGGAAGGTCTCCTGAGGGAGTTTATCTATTACCACGCTGAACAGAAACCTTTACTATGAACCATATTGTAGAAAGCCAACTATGTCAGTATCCCAACATCATTTCAAACACAGTACAAGGGGAGGGAAGAATCTACCCCCAAGACACTCACCATATAATTGCCATGGATTTTTTTCTCCAGGGATTCAGTATCCACTTCCGTCACCTTGAGTACACACCTGGAAAAGACAAAAACATGGGCACCCTCTAGGGGGTGACATGGCTATGTGAGTCAACGTGATTTTAAGATGTGGGTTGTGGATGCTATGATGACCTATTTGACAAAATAAGAGTGAGTCTGATTGAAGTGCTTATCTTGTTCAATACCTGTGAAAATATCAAGAACATACACTCTTTGTTTAGCTTGTAGAATTAACAAAACAACTGTCTACTACTGTATGCCATGTTTTTCACATTTAAATCAGATTAAGATCATCTGAAAATATCAAACTGTCCAAACATGTCTATCTCAAAAGTTTAAACGGATATTTTAGTGAATTCCTGGTCTGTTTGGGCACATAGTCAGTCTATTCTAGCACATCTATGCTCTGTTCTAGTGCATCTGTGCTCTGTTTCAGTGCATAGCCGGTCTATTCTAGTGCATTTGTGCTCTATTTCAGTGCGTCGTTGTTCTATTTATGTGCATCATTGCTCTGTTTCGGCGCATCATTGCTCTATTTCGGTGCATCTGTTCTCTGTTTCTGCGAATTTGTGCTTTGTTTTGTCACATAGGTAGTCTATTTTGGCGCTTTCATGCTCTGTTTTGGTGCATGTGTTTTCCGAACCTAGGTATTTTTTTCTAACATTCAAAAATCACTCATCTCAGTCGAGTCTTTTCCATGCTCAGAGTTTGGAAGTCTACAACTTTTACCAAAAAGTCTCTAGAAAGGAAGATTAGAAATCCAAAGAAATCTCTCAATTATAAGAAGTTATTGAAGAAAAGGAAATTTCTACACCAAATTCGAAAGTTCTTGCTTGAACACAGGACCTTTATTCATCAATATCATGACTATGTTAGAGGTTTCACAGACAATTATGTTGTAAACCCTTTATACTCACAAGCCTTCTTTCAAAGAAGATCCCTTTCTCAAAGGCACAACCATAGTTAGCGTATTCGATCTTCTTATATTCCCCAACCCGCAATTATGTACGCTACTCATCCCAATCAAATTATGCAATAGAGAACTCAAGCACATTAGGCATTTATCACAATCCATCTTTTTACAAAGCTACGATCAAAACCTCACAAAGTGCAAAATCATCTTTATTTTCGATCTTTGGTTTAATTCCCATAAACAGGATTTTCATCCTTTCAATCACGGAATCACGAGCTAAAAATTAAAAATCTTCTAAGTCATAGAATCTTCATTCTATCTTGACTTTCATATCCATCAAAATTGCACTATTTCATTCTTTTGATCAAAAGTTAGTAGAATTTGGGCAAAGCTTATGCATGTTGTCATGAGATCTCAAAAGCACATAGAAAAAGATGAAAGAGAAAGTACAATAAGCAAAATGGGTGATAATATTGATAGGGAAGAGAATCCCTTTCATATCGAAGAGATAACAGAAGAAAAGCTCCAAGAAGCAGAGCAGGATCCCCAATTCCATACTCTTATGGAAACAATTTTAGAACAAAACAAGGAAATATATTTCCTTTCATTAGTTAATCAAGGAGCTAAGTTACCTGTCGATTTTGATATAGAAGGGATTAAAGAGAATCCTAAAACTCCTCCTAATGATTTTAGTGCCCTTACTCAACAAATAAAAGAATTACAAGGGAAAATAAAAGAAATGCAAGGGGGTGCAACAAAGAAGTATGTTTTGGATGACATATGTCCTTATCCATTTGATAGGAGTCTTCAAATGATTCCTTTTCCAAAACATTGTGAAATCCCTAAATTTGATAGGTATAATGGGAAAACTGACCTCATTGAACATGTGAGGGATTTTTGAAATATGAGCTTAGAATTCGCTCATGAAGATACCTACTTAATGTGATTTTTTCCATGAAGTCTGGGTGGAAAATCCATGGAGTGGCTTTCAAATATCACTACCCCCATCAAAACCTTTGAGGAGTTAATAAATAAGTTTATATCACAATACTCCTACAACATCCAACACCAGATAACCATGCCTGATCTTTGTAAGGTGAAACAAAAAGTAGGGGAATCTTTCACTACATTTTTACAAAGGTGGAGAAGGGTGTTTGCTAGAGACTCTCGCCCTTTTCCGGAAATAGAAAAGATGGAGATATTTATTGATAGTCCGAATCAAGAGATGAGTTATAGACTAAACCTTCACTATCCTCAATCATTTAAAAAATTGATTGAAAATGCAATTACTATTGAAGGTGGATTGGTCAAGCATGGAGTTCTAAAAATTGATAAAGAGGGTTCAAATTCGTACAACAACAACAACAACAATGGTAACAACAATGACAAGTCACGATTTTGGACTCAAAATAAAAATGTTTTGAATGATGGGGTAGTAGATGCTAACAACGTGAATGTGAAGCCTACTGTCCTTAATGTATTAGGTGTCCAATGTAGCAATAATGCTAGAAATTCTAGTACCCAAGGTAATGTTTCCAATCAAGGGAATGTGACTAATAATCATGGAAATAATTTTGGCAATAATCAAAATTCAAATGTGCCCAGATCCTCATATTTTTCGAATCAACAGAGTTTTACTCCCTTGGGCCAATCTTTGGAATCCATTCTCAAAGATTTAATGAATCAAAATGTTGTTACATTTCCACCAAAAAGATACTATGAGCCTAGGGTTAAACCACCATCGTGGAATGACTCACACTTTTGTGATTATCATAGGTGTAAAGGTCATAAGACAATTAATTGCCAAGGGTTAAAGAATATTGTTTAGGATTTGATTGATAACCACACCATCATGGTTGAGAGACATAATGTCAATGATAACCATCTGGCATTCAAGGATCCTCTCCCTAATCATCAAAAGGGGGAATCTTCGGGTGATAAGGGCAAGAATGTTAATTATGTCCACAACACCATTATCAATCATATTTATACTGACGATCAGCAAATCAATGTTATTCGAATCAAAGGTAAGCAAGAATATCGAGAGGTCAATGCTATGACAAAGGGACAAGACAAAATCATTGTAAGAGGAAGGTCATCTAAAGTGGCAATTCCCCCTCCAAGTCAATACAATTTGGTTGATCAACTATGAAAAACATCAGCCCAAATTTCTATCTTGGAGCTCTTAAAGTTATCACATGCGCATAAGGACATTCTAGAAAAGGCACTTGTTGATACAACTGTCTCTCTTGATCTGGATATCAATAAATTTCAAGCCATGGTGGGACACTTTTCCTCATCTGCATGTTTTTCCTTTACTGAAAAGGATGACTCATCCATAACCCATCCACATAATTCATCACTCTACTTAGAGGTCATGGTTCACAAAGCTTGCATTAGACATGTCCTAATAGATGGGGGAGCCGGATTAAATATTTGTACTTTGAAATTGGTCCTGGCTTTGGGATATTCTGAAGAATCTATAGATCCACGAAGGAAGATTACAATCAAGGCATATGATGATGAGGAAAGGACTTCCAAAGGCCTCATCATGCTACCAGTCAATGTGGGACTTGTTGTGAAGAATACCTTTTGTCAGGTTCTAGATCGGGACCTAACCTATAAGATACTCTTGGGTCGTCCATGGATCCATGACATGCAAGTTGTTCCATCTACTTATCATCAATGCTTGAAGTTTTCATATGATGGACAGGAAGTAACAATACTTGTTGATCACATTAGCAGCCAAACTTGCTCTAACCTAAGAGCAACTCAAGACACACTCGTCCTGCATAATAGAGAGACTTTAGCCATCTCTACCTCCAAGTATAATGAACAAGCAAGAGAAATGATAAGTAACTTTTGCGCCACGCTAAAATTGAAAGATAATGGAGTGGGAGAATATTCTTTATCTCTCTCTAATTTACCCACATCTCCAAGATCCCATGGTCAACCATCAACATCCATACAGCAGGCTACAACAACTTTAGCCTTAGCTACAGTTCCCATCACCAAGTTTAATGGAGTGTTTATCAAAGAAAATGAAATGGAATACAGAGCTATCCATGATTGGCTCTATAAAGATGAAGAAGAATCAGTACAACATATCAAGTTACCCACAGAATAATATGGAAAAGGTTATGCGATCATGCAACAAATGGGTTATGAAGGAAATGGCTCTATAGGTAATGGAAAGAGGGTATCATTGAACCTATCCAGCTGAAAACAATACACCCAAAGGATAAGACTGGGTTAAGATATGGTGAAGATACAAAGGAAGAAGTGAAACAATCCTAAAGAGGAGTTAATTGAAACAATCCTGAGAATTCAAGCAAATAATTCTAACACTGACTCCAATGAATATGAATGGGATGACTTCTTTGATGATACATTCATCTCTGAGAAAAGGGTGGATGTCATACACAAATTCACACCCGCATTCTTACAAGGGTAAAGCTCAAGGCCTCCACTTGATTACATTTTGCAAAGAGATCATGACTCAAGTGAAACCAATTTGATTCAAAGTGAGATAGATCATCCATAGGAGGATACCATCTTAGACCTCTCCCATAACAACATTAACAATAGTATCATGACTCTAACATCCAATGACCTTACTCATCCTAATGATCCATTTCCTTTGGTCCATCCCAAACTCATTGATTAGGAACAAATCACACCTATTGATGTCCCAACTTTTCCTAATGATGAAACCATCATAAAATTTCTTTGTTCATCCCATCTAGAAACAGGTTCCACCAGGGAATCACAAGATCAGATTTTTCGACAGGAAAGTGCCAAGTTTCTCAGCTATGAAATAAATAACATAAAAGAAAGATCTAATGGTGAAAACCTAACAAAGGCAGTATTCAATCAAGAAAAAAGAAAAATAAAAAGCATATCGAATGGTGAAAACCTTCCAAAGGCACTAGAGGATAGGAAACTTGACACTCTCCCAGAACATTACCATGAAAGGTCTTCTATTCTAATAGAACCAACAACGACACTCAATATAGGTACTACAGAGAGGCCCAAAGTATTACAACTTGCTGCATCCCTAACAGAAGAGGAAGTACCAAGATTCACAAAATTTCTCAAGAACAACCAAATCAGCTTTGCATGGTCCTACGCATATATGCCTGGATTGGATCCAGATCTCATTATGCATCATCTATCTATTATGGCGGGGGCAAAACTTGTAAAATAGAAACTTAGAAAAATGCATCCACATGTTGCATTATTGGTTAAAGAGGAATTAAAGAAGCTTTTAGATGTTGAATTCATTTGGTCTATTGACTATGTGGAATGGATCTCCAATATCATACTTGTTTCAAAGCTAGATGGAAGGATTAGATTTTGTATAGATTTCAGAGATTTGAACAAGGCATGTCCTAAAGATGATTTTCCTCTACCAAACATAGATATGATTGTTGATTTGATGGTTGGGCATGCAATGTACTCATTAATGGATGGATTTTCAGGATACAACCAGATAAATATTGCACCAAAGGATTAGGATAAAACAACGTTCACATGTCCTTGGGGTACCTATTGCTGGAACGTAATGCCATTTGGGTTGAAAAATGCAGGAGCTACATACCAATGTGCAATGACAACAATTTTTCATGATATGATGCATACATTCATGGAAGATTTTTCCAAATCTAACACCAGAGAAGGACACATAGAAATCTTATCTAAATTTTCAAAAGAATGGAACAATTCAAAGTGAGACTTAATCTAAAGAAATGTGTCTTTGGAGTGAAATCTGGAAAGTTGCTAGGTTACATTGTATCAGAAAAGGGAATTGAAGTGGATCCAGCTAAGGTACAAGAAATTCTTGATATGCCACCACCAAAGAACATTAGTCAACTACACTCTTTGCAGGGACGGTTACAATCCATCCGAAGATTCATTGCCCAACTGGCAGATAAAAGTTTACCATTCACTCATCTCTTACACAAGAATATTCCATTTAAATGGGAGGACAAATGTGAAGCAGCGTTTGATCAGATAAAGCAGTATCTCATGAATCCACCAGTGTTGATTCCACCAGTGCAAGGTGCACCACTCATATTGTATATTTATGCCATAGAAGTGTCCCTAGGAGCATTATTGGCACAAGAAGACAACTCAAGAAAGGAGTGAGCAATCTATTACATTAGTCGAACTTTGATAATTCATGAGCTAAATTACACATTCATTGAAAAGGATTGCTTAGCGGTAGTGTTCACTTCTCAAAATTTACGACATTATATGCTAGCACATACAATAAAGCTTTTGGCTAAGATTGATCCACTTAAATATCTTCTAAGGCAACCTTAACTAGCAGGTTGGCTAAATGGGCCATGATCCTGAGTGAATTTTACATTCATTATGTAGATCACAAAGCTATAAAGGGACAGGTAATTGCAGATCAGTTAGCCGAAGCACCAATGCTAGTGGAACACCCAATACACATTGATTTTCCTAATGCCGATGTATTCACAACAGCTATTAAGCAGTCATGGGCACTCTACTTTGATGGTTCCTACACTCAACATGGTTCAAGAGTAGGGATTCTTTTTATTACACCTCAAGGAAATACAATTCCAAAATCTTATCGGCCAATGTTTCCTTGTACAAACAACATAGCTAAGTATGAGGCATTATTAATTGGCATGAGAATCGTAGTGGATTGGAAAATCACAAAACTTCAAGTTTTTGGTGATTCACAACTTGTTATAAATCAAATCAATGATGAATATCACACTAAGGATGACAAGTTGGTACATTACAAAAATATGGTGGATGATTTCAAAAAATAATTTGTTGGTATCAAGTTCATACAAATTCCACATATTGATAATAAAGCAGCAGATGCCATGGCTACAAAATCCTCTCTACTTTAGTTGTCAGAGAATCAAACACGGTATGATTTCCTAGTGGAACAATTGTTTTCTCCTGCCTATGACAATCCAAAAACTCAAATCATTTGCCACTTAACCAATTCTGATTCTCCCTTATATGCCCAAAATTACTCTTACCTAAAGAATACTATTTTACCTTTAGATTTGTCTAGAAATCAAAAAAGAAATTTCATCCATCAATCCTCCCATTACACATTAATTTCTGACGTCTTATACCGGCGTGGTCTGGATGGTACTCTTCTTATATGTATTGAACGCGATGAATCAGAAAGAGCTTTACAAGAGGTACATGGTGGTATTTGTGGGACACACTTGAGTGGACTAACATTAGCAAAGAAACTTGTGAGATTAGGTTACTACTGGCCGACCATGGAGAAAGAATCATTCATCTTTGTGAATAAATGTGCAAAATGTCAGATTCATGGGAATCTCATTCATGCTCCTATTGAGGAATTACAACCCTTCACCATAGCATGGCCTTTCACTTAGTGGGGATTGGATCTGGTTGGCAAGATACACCCATCATCTTCAAATGGACATAAATTCATCATTACAGCCACTAAATATTTCACTAAGTGGATTGAAGTTGTTCCCCTAGCAACTGTTACCGAAAAACAAATCTCTTCATTCATTTTGAACTATATCATCTGCCGATATGGTATTCCCAACTCCATTATCACAGACAATGGAAGACCCTTTAAAAATTAGGATGTTGATGAGCTATGTGAAATATTTCGCATCCAACAAAGGTTCTCTACACCTTACTATCTGCAAGGGAATGGTCAAGTTGAAGCTTCAAACAAAACAATTCTAAATATTTTGAAGAAAATAGTAAATGAAGCAGGTCGTGATTGGCATGTCCAATTGAATCCAGCATTATGGGTATAACGAACAAGCATTCGTACACCAATAGGTGCTACTCCTTATGCTTTGGTTTATGGAGCGGAAGTTATTCTACCACTAGAAGTTGAGATTCCTTCACTTCAAATATCACTAAAGGGGTTAATCAATGATGAAGACTACAAAGTATCAAGGTTGCAAGAGTTGGAACTACTTGATGAACGATGTCAAACTGCAGTTAATCATTTAAAGGGATATCAGCAAGTTATGTCCCGCAACTACAATCACAGAGTGAAACCACAAAATTTTCAAGTGGGTGACTTGGTTCTCAAAGAAAACCCTTGAAATCAGCAGGATCGAAAAAAAGAAAGGCAAGTTCAAACCTAATTGGTTGAGCCCGTTCATTATCATTGTGGCATATGGATCAGGGGCATATCAATTGTCAACATCAAAAGGGGACCTATTTGAAGATCCAACCAACAACATACATCTGAAGAAGTTTTATGCCTGAGAATATCAAAAACGATATAAAAAAGTAAAAATCAAAAAATCAAAAAATCAAAAGAGCAAAAAATGCAAAAAAAATCAAAAAATCAAAAAAATTGTTGCCTTGATGAAAACCTGGCAAACAAGCGTCTTGGTAACAACAAAAAAATCATAAAATTAAGAAAATTTTCAATAAAAACAAATGGTGAAAACCTAGCAAACAGGCATTGTTTGTGATTTTGTTTGGCTCTCTTATCTATTAGGATACATTTTGCATATCTATCTTTTCATCGGCATCACATACATGCCTAGCCATCACATTCACATCATAGATCACATCATCTCCTTGAAACAACAAGGATCTCATCATGGCTTGATGATTAGGGTTATCCTTAGCAGTAGTTGTGTCTAATGGGAGTCAAAGTACAGGGTCACTAGGGAGGGGTAGTTCGCTTCTTGGAGCTTTCTAGTAGGTAATTGGCAGCATGTGTCAGAAATTGGAAGATTAGAAACAACAAATTTTTCCATTCAAACTGAGTTTACACGACTATTTAAACAAATAATAGAAACAAATTGGATGATCTTAATCTGAATAAAATGAATGACAAACTTAAAGCATAAGTTGAATTGTTGTTTTAACATTTGATGACATCATATCTTTGGAGTGGTTCAATGGTGTACTGAACTAGAATCACAAGGAAGGAGTATGATTTTCTTTGCTTGCTGTCTGTAAGCTAATCATTAGTATTCTACAAATTGGTCATGGGACATTCTCTACAACATATCATTGATGACATTTCGGAATTCACATAAGAAAATGGTTAACTTTTGTCTATTTATGCAAATGATACTCAGGTCATCTTGGTTCAATTATACCTTGATGCTTATATTAATTTTCTATATCAAAAATCAGAAAAGTAGTACTCAGGTCATCATTGTTGCTAACATACCCTTTGATGCTTGTAATAACTTTCAACATATCAAAAGGCTCAATGATGAAAATCACATGCAACATGAAATGACAAAAAGGAGAATGATTCATTACTACATTCTAGGACTGCATAATTCATTTAGGTTTGCATTTTGAAGGCTATATAAGGTAGAATTTTTGAAGGTTGGTAAGAATTTCATATATCTTCTCAAAACAACAATTGAGTAAATTTCGACATTTGTGGCATCTTATTCCATTATCATTCTTTAGACATCATTTCACCTTCATTCATTTTATCATTATCATTGCATTTGCATACTTACATCATCATTTCATTTCGTTATCATATTTTTCAATCTCATTTCATTCGTCATGATCATTATCCATCATTACATATCATATGCATGGTCATTATTTTAATCGTTCATTATTATATCATAACATTAACATTAACATTTGCATTTATTGCACATCTTTTCACACACATATACATTCATAATAAGGTTGCATCAATTTCATTCATTTCACATCATTTAGGTTATCATGTTCATTTCCATTACATCATATATCATTAGTTCACCAATTACATCATTATCATTATTATCATATTACATCATTATTCATGTCATGTGCATATCATTCATTAAATATTACATCTTCATATCATATCATTTATATATTTATCTCATTTCATCATAATTTTCCATTTAAATCATTTCATTTACATCATATCATTTTTCACATCATTAAAATCATTAAAATCATTACATCTTACATATTGCATTCATTACATACATCATGAAAGAAAATCATTTAGATTACATCATATCATCATTACATCATCATACATAAAATAAAAGCATCATCATACACGACATAGCATATAGAAATAAATATGCATCCATAACATGTGCATAAATCATCTATAACACATGCATAATCGAATTGCCACTACATCTCATAAATCTCATCAAAACAAATGTCCAGAAATACAAGGATATCAAATGTTCCAACAAGATAAATCAAATACAATTAATAAATGTGTCAAAATGCTCATCACTGAGGGGCATCAGGCTGGGGCACATGACTACTACTGTCTCCTGAGGTAGTAGGTCTCGTAGGATCTCTGCTCCCTAAGGCTTTGATCTCTCATCTGATCGACTGACCTACACTCCTGGTAGCACTCCTGGAATGGCTATGTGAATGGGTCCAAGACCGAGTACCTGACTCTGTGAAGGTAATCCTCCTCTCAGGTGGTACTACCTTGAAGTATCTCAACCTATAATACTCAGCCTCCTGAGAAGTCTCCAAACCCTCTGCTACAACCTCTCTAATAGAGGTGCTCTCAACTGATCTGAGGAGTCTCTTGGCTACCCCCTCATCCTGTATACATCTCTCCTAAAATTTGTCTCTCTCAACCATAAGTTGAGCTACCTGTGGGTTAGGAGGTGGTGGCTGTGCAACTTGTACCTATAGCTGACTAATCATCCCCTAAGCCTGTGTTAATTGACTTCGAATAGTCTGAATCTCTACCTGTAAAGCATCAATCTGTCCCTATGAGGGATCCCTGATAATGATCCATGGAGCTGAAGTACTCGGCTAGTCCACTACTCTTGATGTCCATGGCCTTGTCCTGAAGGGAACATGAAAGAAAAATATTTGTCCTCCACCCTCACCACCTCCATCATCCCCACTGTCATCACTGTTGTTATCCAGGCTACTAGATTCATCCCCCTCATTGCCCTCCTCATCAATATCCATAGCCATTGCATCTTGTACCCCTGCCTGAGCCTCTCCCTATCGCTTCCCTACTGCTACCTATGCCTATGCCTGCCCTCACCCTTGCTATATAACTAGTACTCCCAATAATGGAGTAGGCTCCTCTAGACTAGTAAACCTCAGAAAGGGATGTGTGTAAAAGTATGTTGCATACTCTTCTCTCATCCCTGCATATATAACCTCTAGATGTATAGCCCACTGATCTGGCTACAACTCCAAATACTTTGCTTGGGTTGCCTTAATCATCACAATAGGACCCCACTCTGGTACATCCTCCTGATGCCTAGCATAATGTGCCACACCCTGCGGCATCATCTATACTAACCCATATTGCCTTAGGACCCACATGACTAAGAACCGCTCAATAATGAATGGGGTGTGCCCAATCAAATACCTGGATCTTGTGCAGTAGGGAATCTCTATAGCATCTACCTCCCAAGGGTCACAATCAAGATACAGTCTCTAGATGATGGTATCCATGTCATCCAATACCCTCCGTCAATACTCTAACTTGCCGAGCCTTGGTTGGACAAGGGAACCCAAGAGGATGATCTCTCCGAACAATGGGACGAGTGATGGCAAAATGCTCCCATGCAAATATCTGTAAAAGATTAACTCCGCAAGAGAGACTCTTCCCATCTATGTATATGACCTGATGAAGATCGTGGTACAGATGGGCAAGCATACATGCTCCCCATGCATATCTAGTCTGGTGGAGAAGCATATCCTCCAGGATCTTACCCCAACTAACTGATAGTCCCTTTGCCCTATGATCAGGACAAAGGAAACCACCAATGAAACCTACTAAAACCGACGACAGCGGGGCATATCTCTCCACCATCTCCTTCCAGGGAAGCTCATATCCGAAGACATGAGGATCTTGGAAGACTCACCTCAATGCGTCGGTCCCCCCGATCTCCTTGTGATCATAGATCACAAGCTCACCAACTACAGGAATACCTAAAATCCTGTATACATCCTCTGGCATCACAATAATCTCTCCTGTTAGCAAATGAAAAGATTTATGCTCGTTGTGCCATCTCTCAGCCAACGTAGTCAATAGTGCCCTGTTGACCCAATACTACGGGATCCTCAATAGTGGACTCAAACCACACTGGTATATAACCTCTAAATCATCTAGTGAGATTCGAGGAATCATCTCCCATGTTTGAGAAAATCTCTCTCTAATATGGAGGAGGTTAAATTCCTCCTTTATGACATTACAAGCAATCATGCAAATCAATCAACAAGGGATGTATCAATCAATCAATACATCAAGAAATTTCAATTAAATCAAATTAAATCTTATTTGTTTCTTCAAGTAGGAAGGCAAGTAAAATTTTTATCTATTTTTGTCTTTCAATCACGAAAGAAAATCTATCTATCATTTCTACTATTTGTTTTTCATATTGCATGGAAACAAATTTAATGGTCAATCGACTCAACACCATTACTATTTGTCTTTCAAATAGGAAAGCAAATTTATTAGACCTATTTGTTCTTCAAGCACGAAGGAAAATTTATCAAATCACGCTAATCGATTCTTGATGTTATTCAATAGCATATAAATCAGTTGTCTAATCTAGCAAAAATCATCAAGTATATGTCATTTTTTCTTCAGAAATTGAAATTCGGCAAAAATTCATGGATGCGCTAAAATAGGTCATCAATGCGCTAAACCATGTATCTGCAACTTTAATCCATGGATGCGCTAAAATATTCAATCAATGTGTGACTCCACCTATGTGCGATTTTATCTAGTCTATGCACTAAAATAGGCATTGGATGCGCTAAACTATCTATGCACTATTTTATCAAGTGTATGCACTACTTCAATCATCCTATGTGCCAATTTACCCTATGCACTAATCTAGCATCCTACGTGGAAAGCATTTTTTATGCGCTACTTCAATCATCCTATGCGCCACTCTATGCTATATGCTAAACTAGCATCCTATGCGTGACTGTTTCACATCTATACGCTACTTTGTATGCGTGACTATATCTAACATATGCGCTAGACTACAACTTGTATGCGCTAAATCAGAATGTGAAAAAATTTTAAAATCCGAAAAAACATGAAAATCGATCAAAAAAATTACGAAGAGGATCAAGATGACTTACCAAAGGTCTGTATGTGGTTGATCTCTAATATCGACGGGCTCGCTCAAATCTGTGGTGCTCATAATGGATCGACATTGCAAAAATCTATCTCAGAGTTCTCAAAATTACCAAAGGTTACTGTTCAAATGACTTTTAAGGGGGTAAAAATGTGAAAATGTGAAAAATTTTACTAGGAAAAGTGTTGTTTCGAGAGTTAAATTGCCTAATCTCTCCGAAAATCATCAACATCCTTTCAAAACATCCTCATTGTCATTCAAATCATGCGATTTATCTCTCGAGGGGGCATATAGCATCGGTAATTTCTAAATTCTGGGGCAAAATTATTTGAAGCAATGCATAAAACACATCACTTCAAAGAGGAGTAAAATGTACACATCTAAAAATGGTCACAATTATTCAAACTGATAATTAATTAAATATGAATTATTTAATTAATACTCTAAATTCATCTACATATAAATAAATTTAATTATTTATTTATAATGTTCATTTTTCTAATTCTTCTAGTTTAATTAAATAAATAAGTTTATTTAATTATTGTTGCTTTCCTCTTAATTAAACTAAATAAATTTTATAATTTATTTATTTAATTATCATTTCATTTCTAAAGTTTGAATGTTTAAATTCAAAACAATGGAATATTCTGATTTCATCCCATATTTAAATATTAAGTATTTAAATTATGGAAACTTCTATTTGCACATGTCACAAGAAACTAAATAAATTTATTTATTTAATTAAGCAATTATCCTCAAACTTCAACCAAATTTCATAAATGAAAGATAAATGCCATGTTTGTCTCCATTTTTAAATGAGGATGGTTTTGTGGGTTGAAAAAATTCTTCCACTTTCCTCTCAACCTTTCACCATTCTCTCAACCTCTCCATCTCTCACCGTTCATCTCGACAAGTTTGAATTTCAACCATCGATCTCCGCCAACTAGATTCTTGCCTTTCAAAAATCTATAAATACAGCCTACTCGTAAGTAGATTTCATCCTAGATTTCATGCGTAGTTACTATAGTTACATTTGAATCAGCATTCTAGCATCATAGAATTTTAGCATTTCAATTTTATAGCTCAAATAATTAGCAATGGATATGCATTCTCAATCAATATCATTCTCTTAAGTTGTCATTTCAACAAGCTTCTGCTTACACAACTGAGAGCCAACAAATTTAATCAAATCCTTGGAGATAGATGACGATGAGACGAATTTGAAGAAGTTGTTGTCATTAGAGTTTGCATTTATGTTTTCTCATTAGTTTTCTTTCAATCTAATGTGTCATTGGTGTGTTAGTTTACTCTCTAATTAATCTACGTATTTTAACTCACACAACTGTTAGTAGTGCTTTGTGTTGTATTGCTTTCATTTCTCTTTTTATCATATTATTTCTATATCATTGAAAACTTGGTTGTCTGTGGAGGTAGAAACACCAAAATGGGGGTCTGACTGTGGTAGACCCCTAAATAGCCCCCAACATTTTCTCCCTCTTTTGTGTGTAGGTGGAGATATCTTGGAGCGAACTGGAAAACAAGCATTTTTGTGAGATTGTTCTTGTCACTTTTTCTTTAATCTATTTACTTTATCACATGTGTTTATATGTTGTGTACTTCATAGTGTTGTTTTGTTCACTTAGAAACCATTAGCTAGGGTGTTAGCTCATTTTCTAGTGATTAGACCTCATCTTTCTAGTTCTTTGGCCGTTTAGATGCCAGCATGTCACACTGTCATCCCAAACCTGCACTTCTGCCCTATGACAAAGAGTTATTTGAGACACAGAGTTGATCCTAAAAATTCACTCGCCTAGTCCATTTTCAAGCCTCAGGTCTGTAGATTGATCGAAGGACCTCAAAGTCTTCATCATTCTCATCTCTGATTTCCTAACTATCCCTTAAATTGAGGTAAGTCAGGGAAACCTACTACTCTCATCCCTCTGTGACCTAGGGCCTTGGTGTAGGTTGTCCCCCTCTTACATTTTTGGTGAACCCGATGTGAACCATTTTGGTTCCATTTTCTGATACTAAAATTCCTTTTCCTTGTGTCCTAGGAGTGTTGTAGGTGTGAGAGTTTTGAGGCTTTTTCCTTGCAACCCAACCTGCAACCCCTAGTAAGCGTAGTTGGAAGGTCCTGAAAGTGTTGCATAACAAAACCTAAATTGGGTCATTGTCTTGTCCTATAACCTTTAGGAAGCTCTGTGGAAGTGTTGTCTAGTGTGCATGATGGCCTCTTTCCTAAATCAAACTATTCCCTCTATGCAACATGTGAGTAGTGGCATGAATATCACCTTCACTCCGTAGGACCTACCAATGGGCTTTAATAGGGAACCATCTCCCCTCTACATTCCTGCAGGGATAAATGGGAATACCATGGTCAGTGTTATCATTGATCTGACATCCCAAGTAAACATTATAATAGAGGAGATCATGTTAATAAATTTCCTACACAAGGATCGATATAATGTTCCTGAGAGTACTATTTGCACACATGACATAATTTTTGTACCTCTTATAGAAAGTATTGTCCTATTGGTCCTTGTTGGACCTAAGTCTATAAACCTTATGTTTGATATCATACCGAGGTCTGAACTCTTTAGGGTGAAGCTAGGTATCCCTTGGATGGTAGCTATAAATTCAGTTCCCTCCGTTGTATATAAGTGTTTGAAATTCACTCATGGGGGTTTGTTACATGTTGTCCATGATATCGACTATAGACCATCGGATGCGCATGGTAGCTATACCTTAGATTATTTTTGGTCTGCACCCATTGTTTCTATCCCACCTAGGAAGGACCTCCTATATTGTACATATAAAAATTATAAGAAAGGACATGCTAGGATGAAAGTGAGATTCCCTCCTTTGCCTTATGCTATTTCACATAGGGATTGCTTGAAAGATGATAATGATGCTGAGCTAAGGAATGTAGAAGGGAAGAAGAGAAGCAGTCCTGAGATCCTCCTTCTTCCTCTTTCATTGTTCATTCAGATGCTTCCTCTCGCCCTGTTGTGGTACCATCTTCTTCTGCCTCGTGCTTGGGAAAAGGTCAAGCGTCCTGCATTCGAGCTTCATGTCTTACCCACGGAGCCTAGGCCCATTTGATATGGTAGAAAAAAAGCCCCTTGTGGAGAATCCTCTATGTCTTGGCCTTTCTGGCCTCCTACTGTTCCTACTCCTAAAGTAGTGAACGAGAAGAGGCCCACTATTGAGGGATTGGAGTTGATTACCCCTACTATTTATGAACCTGTCCCTCTTGCTCCTATTCAGGAGTATGTCTCTCTAC
This sequence comes from Sequoiadendron giganteum, assembly GCA_007115665.2. Lineage (NCBI taxonomy): Eukaryota > Viridiplantae > Streptophyta > Pinopsida > Cupressales > Cupressaceae > Sequoiadendron > Sequoiadendron giganteum. The sequence goes on along the minus strand of CM021110.1, from coordinate 365,923,015 downwards.
TAGAAACAGCTATGGAGGACACTCCCATGGCTAAATAGGAGCCTTTTGTTCCTTTGCAACCTTCAGCCTCTAGTTCAAAGAGTCACAAAAACCACCTTGCGTGTGAGCGCAAGTGCTAGCGAAAGGCTCTCCTGGCTGATAAGGCTACCTCACAGAGGAAGGAAAAGGAGACGATCACTAGTGTATCAGGTCCTTCTTCTGCATCCTCCTCTATCCTCCCCTTTTTTTTCGTTTAAACTAGTTTTTTATCATTTTTGGCTTCCACTGCGAGTGCAAATGCACCTAACCCTAGAAAGGTGCAGGTGTTCATCACTCCTTCGATGGTGCTAGTTTTGTTGACATATGTTCTGGATGTCCCACCTTTACTGGAGCTCGTAGATATGATTAACACTTAAGTTGTATCTACTGTGGTTATTTCATCCTCCTCTCCCTCTACTCTTCTTGCTTCATCTGTGGGGAGTTTTCCTCCTTCGATGAAGAAGAAGGTAGAGAGTGGGTATAATAAAAAAACCTGTGTTACACTTTCGGCCAAATAAATAGTTCCAAGCGAACCAATTTTAGCTAGAAATGTTTCGACCGAAACCATTTGGCATATACGTGGCACACATGGTTTCAGCCGAATAGGTTTTAGTCGAAACTATTTTTTTTTTTTTCCCTTTAAACATTCAAATCGGCTTTCAATTTGGTTTATTATATGTGCAGGGTTTCTATTAGAAGGGTTTTAGGCGAAACCCTTCCGATAGAAACCCTTTTAGCTAAAACTATCTTGTTGGCATCTTAGTTGGTAGTCAACTCAACATTTTTTAAAATTTTTTGAAACTTTCAACTTTAACTAAGTATTTCTCTAGTCAGAATAATTTTTCAGCAAAAAATAAAAATACCTTTTTGTAGAGCTCGGAGTGGGGAATCCAAATATATAATTTTTTTAATATTTTTATTAGTTTTAATATATGTTATTTTTAAAATAATGCAAGTAGGTTGTTAAAATTAAAAAATAATTAGTAAAACATATTAAAAAAATTTGAAACTTATATGGGCCAGTAGAGAAGAGAGTCTTCTTCAAAAGGGTATAATTTTTTTTTTTTAAATGATTAAAACAATTGAAAATAGTTAAAACTCGTGAAAACTGTCAAATTATAACATGTTTAACTTTAAAATGTTATTACGAGAGAAATATACATCAAAATTTGATTTTTTTTTTCCATATTGTAGATATTGAAGTTTCCTATTTGGAAAAAATAAAATAGGGAGAAATAAAGTTTTTTTCAATTTTTTTTCTTGACGGCCCGTGAAGTCACTCTTTTCTGAAATTTTAAGCATTCCAAAAAATATCCTTAAATTGAAAAAAAACATAATGAAAAAAAAAAAAATTTAAATTACAGGAATAAATTTCATCAAAAGTTCTACATTTCATTAGTTTACACCATTTTGAAATTCAAAACATAAAGACCACTTTTATGTGGTCGAAGTTCAAAATTTATTTTGTTGTTGGTTGATTCCTTTATAAAGTGTGACACAGGTTTGTGCTTTTACCCGAGTGGTCCCTCCAATAGCGAAGGACATAAGAGGAGCCCACCTTCCCTGAAAGGTGGCCCCACGTTGACTTGTTTTGTCCTAGTAGCAGAACTAGTCCCAACCTCTCTTGAGTTCTTCACTACTCCTCAATCGCTCGATGAGCTTAGTGGTGAATCTGAGGCGCAATCTTCTCCACTGTCTGTTGAACTGAAAAATGGCACACCCATTAAGTGCATGTTTAACTTGGTGGATGAAGTTACGACTTTTTCAGCAATCTTCACAAAATCATTGACCTTAGACCCACAAGATTTGAATGATGGGGACCTCACAGGTCCTTCCTTAGCCCTTGTTGCGGGAGGGTCGAAAGGTCCTCCTCTTAACATTCAACCACTGCAGGCTCATCCTCCCTCCCCTTACGATGATCTAGAGTGGGAAGCTTATGACCTCCTAGTTGACCAATGTTAGGGGGAGACCCCTTCTTAATCTTTAGATTATATGTGTGTGTTTCCTCGTAATCATGTTATATATGCCTAGATGACCCTCATCACCCCTGTTGGTGCTTGGATATAGGCATGGTGTTTGTGTTGTAAACCTTCCTCTTTTTCGTATCATCATTCTTCCTGTAGACATGGAAAATGCACATTCTTGATATGGCACACTTGATCCAGATTGCTAACGACATTTCCTCCTAAATCATACTCTCAGCATTTCATCATATTATGTCTCTTAATTTAATAAATCATTATTTATTGGATTAAGTCTTCCTCTTTCAGTAATTAAATTAATCAATTTAATTTAATTGACCTTACATCTCTGTTTTATTAAATAAATCCTTTTATTTGATTAAATTCTCTAAAGTCCTCTTATTAAATTAAATAAATTAAACCTTATTTGATTTAATCTAACACATTCCCTCTAGATTAAATAAATCAAATCATTTATTTAATAAATCATTTCCTCTCAATTATGATTTAGATTAATTCATCTATTTGAGTCAAAATTGTCAAATCATCTAATTCTTCATTAAATTAATCAAAACCCTTATTAAGTTAATCTCTCTCACTAAAATCCTCTAGATTTTGCAAGTTGCACCAATAAATCAATTTAATTGATTTATTAATTCATCTATTTTCTCTCACATGGCATCAAAAGGGAATATTCCCTTAATTTGAATTCAAATTCAAATAGGATGGGTACTTCCAACAAGGCATTTAATGCCTCTTACATGTCCTTAGCCTTGAGCCAAGTGACATTAACTCCATTTCCCTTCCCTCTAAACTTGCCAACTTTCAAATTCAAATTTGAATCTCATGGCATTTATCATGCACATTGATCAAAATGTGCTCAACCATCAACCATTCACATCTTGACAAGTGGCACTTGGCCATTGGATGTTGAGTGATCCCACATTGCTCAAACTCACTCTTCTTCCAATTTTTGAAATCTATAAAATGGAGGCTTCTCTCCTCATCTATCATCCACAATTTTCATGCAAAGTTACTCTCTCCAATTGAGAACTAATTTTGCTCTTTGTTCACAATCATCCATCATCTCTCCAAATTTGCAACAAGGTTATGCTCAAATCTCTTTGGAGATTTGACCATTTCTCTAATCACATACCATTTACAACAATAGGAATTGGGAAAGGGCCAATTGCAACACTCCATTGGCACCAATTCCCCCATGGAATCATCATGTTATTAGCTTACTTAGGATTGAGTCTCTTTCATTTGAAATTTACTTGTGTTCTTCATTTCTTAGTTAAGTTTGAATAAATGGATTTCATGGGGAATCCCTCATTGTTTGCATGCATTTTGATCTAACACTAACAATGTTTGACTTCTTTGTGCACTTGCAGGTTTAGGGGTTCACACTTCCATGTTTGTGATTTACTTTCGGTAAATTGGGGACGATGCAAAGCATCAGAAGCATTTAGGCTTCCTTCCATGTTGACCCAATTTTTTATTTTTACTTTGTCTTCTCGTGCATTGTTCACATGGCCTAGTATAGTAGGGGGTTGATGATAGTTCATTTATATACTGTTATTATACTTATATATATAAGTATGAGCAGTTTTGACTGTGAAATATCAGGCTACCCCTATGCCCTTTGTTCATGTTCTCTCTCCTTTTTCTTTCTCTTTGTCTTTCTCTCTTCTTTGTTTGAGTTGTCCCTCTTATGTGTGACAACACCACTTCTACATTAATTGGTATTTGGAAAATGCATTCCTTACCAATGAATCTTTTCTCAAGAACCTTCACACACCTCTTTGTTATAATTGTATTCTCAAATTGAAATCCATAACAAAACATGTTTCCTTCATCATGGGTTCGTAAAGAAAGAACTTGACAACCTTCCTCTGAAGTGGGAATATCTTTTAGCTTCTCCTCGCATGGGAGCATATTCTTCATTTCAAATTCCTTGATGAAGTGAACATCTTTCAAATGGATTCCTTGAAGATGAATCGATTCGAGAAAGAAGGCACTATTTTTCAAACTGCACATCCCTTGAGTGGACCCTCGCTTTTCATGCCGAGTTCCTGAGGAACCTCTTTTGGAAGTTTTTATCTCAAGAAAAATCTTCACATCTAGCTCAGAGGCAGCCCGTCTAGAATTATCATTGCATCTAGCTTGGGGGTAGCCCAACTAGACCTCACTTCTTATCTTTGCTTCTAGCTCGTGGGTAGCCTGTCTAGACCTATCTTTGCATCTAGCTCGGGGGAAACCCGTCTAGACCTACTTCATATCTTTGCATCTAGCTCGGGGGCATCTCATCTAGACCTATCCTTGCATCTAGATTGAGGGAAGCCTGACTAGACCTCTCTTTTCAAACAATGTGTCCCTTGAGTGGACCCCTCTTTCTTTTAAAGGGTTCCTAAGGGACCCCTTTGAAATTCTTCCAACTTGATGATGGTTTGCATGACTGTCCACTTCCTGAGATGCTCTATCTATGGGTAAACATGTCACTTGATGGTTGCACCTATGAAGTCACTATTTGACTCTATGGAGTATGATTTCCTGGGTCTCCTTCCAGTGAGAGATTTCGGGATACACCTTCCTTATAGGTCTGTGGGCCTATAAGGCATTTCCACTCTTCAGCTTCATAGTTTCGTGGAGCTATGAAGTCCTTTTCTTATCCTGCACTCTTGGGTTTTTCAGATCATGATCTAATTCCTCGATGGTTCAGGTATATGCTTCTAACCTTACTACTTCTTCGATCTACTTTACCAAACCACTCATCAGTACTCATTCTCGCTAAAGTGGGGGAAAAATCTATAAGAGAAAATTTGCACCCCTCTAAAAAATTCCCCTATTACCCTCCTTCACTTTAGAAAACCAATTTTGGAGGCTAAATTCCACCTAAGCCCATTGCCTCCCATCCACTCAGCACCTACTTTGAGCATCAATTGAGGTGAAACTGTCAGGGATGTCGACATGGTGCACAGATATCTGTGTGGCATGCTTACATCCCTAGTAGATTCCTGCAACTAGAGCCTGTAGAGGTGTTACACTTCTCATTGGAAGTCGAATTGTAATGGCTCCCTTCAGCTAATTGACCCGAATATGGCCATTTTCTTCATCTTTCTTTCAAATCAACTATTCCTTCATTCATTATCATCTCTTTCTCATGCCTTAGCTCCTTCACCATATTCTCCACAAGCTCTTGACATTTCAAGCATTGAAGCAACATCTTGACACTCCATAGTAGCAATCAATCACTCTATCACTTCAATAGAGCAAGTGTAGAACAACAACATTGTACAAGAGGCTTGAGTTCCTCTCTTTTTTCTCCCACCACCACCCTTGAGTTCTTTGGGTGGAGGTGGTATTCTTTATACTCCTCTCCTCTATTTCTTGCTTGAGTTAGCACATTACTGTTAGTAGTGTTTTGTGTTCTATTACTTTCATTTCTCTCTTTATTATATTATTTCTTTGTCATTGCAAAATTGGTTGTCAGTGGAGGTGGAAACATCAAAATGAGGGTCTGACTAAGGTAGACCCCTAAACAACCCCAAAATATTTTCTCTCTCTTTTATCTATAGGTGTAGATATCTTGGAGTGAGTTGGCGAGCAAGATTTTATGTGAGATCGTTCTTGTCACCTTTTCTTTAATCTATTTACTTTATCACATTTTTTTATATGTTTCATACTTCATAGTGATGTTTTTTTCACTTAGAAACCATTAGCTAGGTTGTTAGTTTGTTTTCTAATGACTATACCATGTCTTTCTAGTTCTCTGGTTGTATGGATTTCAGTGCACCTGAGAGATGCCAGTGCATCACGTTGTCCTCCCAGAACTACGCTTCTATCCTATAAAAAAGAGCTATCTGAGCCATAGAGTTGATCCTAAAAACTGACTAGCGTAGTCCCTTTTCAAGCCCCGAGTGTATAGAGTGATCAAAGGACCTTACAGTCTTCATCATTATCATCCCTCATTTCCTAACTATCCCTTAAACTGAGGTAAGTTAGGGCAGCCTATTTCTCTCAGCCCTCCATGACCTAGGGCCTTGGTATAGTTGGTCCCCCTCTCTTACAAATATATTATGATGCTGATATGATTTTTTTCTTTTGAATAACTATAATGTTCTATATGATTATTTTACCATGATTGTATGATTGATGGTGTTATATAATAATGATGTGTGATAATAGATGTAGAATATATATGATCTTATGACCTATACATGATTTAGTATATAGGGATTATGTGGATGCAACTTTTGTTTATGTCATTATACATGGATATAATGGTTAGTATGATTAGTAAGATAGAAGAAGTGATGTAGGATGATGATGGATAAATGTATCATTTTGATCAAATATCAAATAAAAACTATATTTATAACATGGTATTATTTTTGGATAATATGCTGGAAAAATGATTTTAATTTTTCTTGTGGTTATGCTAAAAAATTTCAAGAACAATCCTTATTTTTATATAGTAAATAGACACTATGCACCAAGGTATGAAGAAATAGGGTAGCTTTATATTTATTGTATGGACATTGAATCTACAAGCATAGAGGATTATCATTACTCATACTAAACATACATAAACCTTGTTTTAATGTGTGAGAGAATCAAACATAGAGCATGGTAGGCCTTGTGCACAAAAGGTATGGAAAATATGATATGCAAAGGAATGTTTTTATGAAAGAAGCTACCTCATCACATACAAGGAAATTATTTTCTATGTGTTTGATTGTGCAAATGGATCTAGGTTGTAGACCACACTTGTCCCAATTAGGTTTGCAGATTAAAAATGATCATAATACCCATTTGTCTATGTTGGTGTAATTAAATATTTTGTACCTTGTCCTAGGTCATAATTACACCTTAGTTAAGTTTACTTAGGGACCACATAGGAGTTGTTGGAGAATTTCCACCTTTGGTGGACTTATCATGTTATCACTCTATCACCTCCACCTTTCATGGACATATCATGTGATTAGGGTTCCACCTTTTGTGGTGGTTATCATATTATCACCTTTCCACTTTAGGTGGAGTGATAGCTTTTCATTGTTGTCTCATGTCATAATCTTATGCACTCCTATGATCTCACCTTGGCTATATAACCAAGGGGTCTCTACTACATTTGTACACACACACATTGAAGCATTCATTGACATTGAATACAGTTTATTCTTGTCATATTATTTTCTCTCTTCTTTGTGCTTTCTATTTGGTCCATAGATCTTGGCATCCATAGCCAATTCTAACATGGTATCAGATCATGTTTGATTCTAATAGTCTACAAACCTCAATGGAAGATCTAGAATGGTGCATTGAGATTTTAATCTAGTGTTATGTGTGTGTGTTGACTGGATTGATTGATTATTAATTAAATTAATTTAAATATGAAATGATGTTCCTATGTAAACTATGCAAATGCAAACGATTGAGATGAATTCTAAAGAAAATAAAAAAAGTGATAGAAACTGATTTCAAAAATACACAGGGAAGACACCAAAGAACTTGGCATAGAAATTTGGTACTAAATTAATTGGTCAATGACATGGGATGCCCTAGACTAGCTTCCTACTTTTTGGGATATGATTTCACTAGCTTGTAACTCTAGATATATACAAGTCCTATTCTCTGAGGGTCACTACCAAAATTTCATCTATTATTGAGAAAATACACTTTCCTTGTCTTAACAACTTGTAAGGATTGAATGCATGAAAAAATAATTAGTATTCAATATTTCTCTAGTTTTCTTAAAATTTGAAAACTTGCACGCATAAAATAGGGGCAAGGTTTATGCCATCTTGCCTAAGTAAACCCTTGTCCTAAGTATTCAGTATTTGTTTCTGGCTTTCATACCCATCGAATTTCTATGGGAGCATCATATGTTGATCCTAAGTTTGATGACTTTGCAAATCTCCTAATTCAAGAGGAAGCTAAGTTAATGAACATGGGTCTAATCAAGTCTTCCAAGCCACATGCATTGGTTTCTAGTGAGTCAAAGGTGTAGAAAGAATCAGGGAATCTTGATAAGAAGCAAAAGATGAAAAAGAACATGCCACATAAAGAATAAGAATCCACTCATTCAAAAGAAGAATCATCTAAGAAGAAGAGGTCTTTTTATGCATATTGCAAGAAGGATGGACATGAAGAACACTATTGTTATAAGAAGGATATTGATGCGTTGAAAAATCTTCTCAAAAGGAATCAAATTGATTTGCCTTCTATAATGTCTGAATCTTCTTCTTCTTCTTCTTCAAAACAGTTTAAGGGAAAAGTTCATTTGGCATCTACATCAAGTAGTAAAGGACAAGCTTTTTGTGCTTATTCAAGTCCAGGATTAGGTAGATGGCTTCTAGATTCAGGAGCATCACATCATATGGCATCTTCACAATCTATTTTCTCTTCATTTCAACCTTGTTCTATGTCTCCTATCTTGATGGGAAACAATACATACATGAGTGTACTTGGGAAGGGATCTATTAGTGTTGGGGACCACTTTCCAGGATGTTTTGTGTGTTCCTCATTTGACGAACAATCTTCTTTCCATATATCATATTACACATGGTGGAAATGGGAGATCTGTGGAGTTCACACCTGATTTAGTCATCATTCATGACTTGGAGAGTAGAGAGATTATTGCTACTGGGGTGGTTGATCATTCATCTCGGTTGTATACCTTTGCAGATTTTGCTTCTGATGGTGAAATTGTTCCTTCGGTTGTTGATCACACTTCTAGTGTAAACCATGAGGAGACATTTGGCTACTTGAACTTGGGAGTTCTCACATCAGATCCAATACTTGAGCCATGCATTTCATCTCCTCCATCTACTGTTGTAGTTGATGATGCTTGTGATTCCACAGTTTGGGTTCCTTGTGATTCAGTGCAGCAGGATATACATTGTCTTCCAAATATGGCTACTTTGGATGGCTTCTTGATAGGTATTTCAGACTTGTTTGTGGAGTCTCATCTTGCAGATTTGGGGGACACCATTGATGACATTCATCTTCTCTTTGATGAAGATGCTCCTTCTTCAATTGTTGTGAGGGAACACTCTAACCCTCTTGTTCATTCTCTACATGATCATTCTTTGCAGTTTGGCATGAGTGTGGATAGTTTTGGACAGCATTTGGAGGAGGCTTCTTTGTCTTTGGAGGGGATATCATTCTCTTTGGATCATATTCTACATTTTTCTCTACTAGATGTTGGATTGTACTCTTCAGCAGTGTGGCCTAGAACGTCTGTTTGGAGTGTGTCACCTTTCAACATCGACATGGAGATACTTGAGCATCATTCAGAGACATCATACATCCTGCATACATTCTTGGTTTTGTTTTTTTCCTAAGGGGAGGAACGTTGTTCAGTGAGATTGGATCATCTTCAACATTCAATGTCGAGCTTCTACCATCATTGCAGGAGACTCAACATTGAGGGGGGGCTGCCTAGTCTCTCTTCTACTTCTCTCTTATGGGGGGGGTCTTTTTCCTCACATGGGGTTTTTTACCTTCTCATGCATGATTGAGAGCATATTCTTATTGTATTTCATCTCTCTTTTGGGGAGGAGTTTTGTCCCACTGGGTTTTCTCCTTTTCTCCGTTTGTGAGAGATTGCATTGCATTTGTACATGGGTACCTAACATGGCCTAGTTGTCGGGACCCATCTTGCATTGTTTGCATTTGTGTACATTCTCCCTAAGTTGCACTTAAGGGGGGGTGTTGGTGTAATTAAATATTTTGTACCTTGTCCTAGGTCATAATTACACCTTAGTTAAGTTTACTTAGGGACCACATAGGAGTTGGAGATAATTTCCACCTTTGGTGGACTTATCATGTTATCACTCTATCACCTCCACCTTTCATGGACATATCATGTGATTAGGGTTCCACCTTTTGTGGTGGTTATCATATTATCACCTTTCCACTTTAGGTGGAGTGATAGCTTTTCATTGTTGTCTCATGTCTACGACACTTGTCATAATCTTATGCACTCCTATGTTCTCACCTTGGCTATATAACCAAGGGGTCTCTACTACATTTGTACACACACACATTGAAGCATATCATTGACATTGAATACAGTTTATTCTTGTCATATTATTTTCTCTCTTCTTTGTGCTTTCTATTTGGTCCATAGATCTTGGCATCCATAGCCAATTCTAACATGGTATCAGATCATGTTTGATTCTAATAGTCTACAAACCTCAATGGAAGATCTAGAATGGTGCATTGAGATTTTAATCTAGTGTTATGTGTGTGTGTTGACTGGATTGATTGATTATTAATTAAATTAATTTAAATATGAAATGATGTTCCTATGTAAACTATGCAAATGCAAACGATTGAGATGAATTCTAAAGAAAATAAAAAAAGTGATAGAAACTGATTTCAAAAATACACAGGGAAGACACCAAAGAACTTGGCATAGAAATTTGGTACTAAATTAATTGGTCAATGACATGGGATGCCCTAGACTAGCTTCCTACTTTTTGGGATATGATTTCACTAGCTTGTAACTCTAGATATATACAAGTCCTATTCTCTGAGGGTCACTACCAAAATTTCATCTATTATTGAGAAAATACACTTTCCTTGTCTTAACAACTTGTAAGGATTGAATGCATGAAAAAATAATTAGTATTCAATATTTCTCTAGTTTTCTTAAAATTTGAAAACTTGCACGCATAAAATAGGGGCAAGGTTTATGCCATCTTGCCTAAGTAAACCCTTGTTTTAGTATTTTTACCTCCACAATAGCTATGATGATGTATAATGAGAGCTTACCCTCGGTCAAGTAGAGGATAAATGATAAAAAAAGTAATGAAATGATCAATGCTACAACTTACCACTCAAATTTGTATTCCTTGATGGACTTATCTATGTACTCATCACCTTCAATGATAAATTTTTGATTCATTTGGTTTCCTACAAGTGTTAGTAGTTATAAAAAAAGGAACAAAAAACATGAACAAACTTACATAAAAACATGATGAATGATTGAAATGATAATTGAATAAAATAAATATTGTAATAATGCTGATAATTTTGCTCTTGACTACTCTTGATCGCTTTATAGGTTGATCATTTTTTCTAAATGAAAGTGCTAGGATTAAAATGGTGAAAATGATTTGTATTTATATTCAATTCTTTTACTTTCCCAAAAATGAAATGCCAATAGTTGACAACTGAATTCAAATTTTCAAATAATAAAATATTGACATTAACAAATCCAAAATGTATCCAAATTGGGATAGACAAGGGTGTGGGGCACCCTGGTCTAGACCCATCCTTTTTTAGGCCTAAATCATCAAGGGTAAATATTAAATGCCTATTTTGACTTCTGTCGTTTGATTTTCTAAATATATATTTGTAAAAAGGTAATTAAATGCATTATTATGTCCAAGAACAAATGGGTAGCTAAACCTAGTGTAAAATTATGAAGCGTGACAATTTTTAATGTACATTTATCCCCACTTTAGTGAGAGTATGAAATTACACTGAGATGCACACTAAAGTATGGATAGGCCAAGAAGGCCTCAATTATCCAAACATTGAAGAGATAGGACAACATTAAATCTAAGGAGTGCACTAGCCCCAAGATTCAAGATCCTATGGAAGGACAATAAAAGGACAAATGAATGCACATATATGAGATGCAATGCAACCTAGTAAACATGAATCATACACGATGAAGATAAGCAATATAAAATAATGTAAACATAAACACATAATGAAAAAAAACACATAAAGAAAATCCAATGCGAACATAATTTGAACACAACTCAAACATGTAAAAATGGGGTATGACGATCATGAACCAAAAATCTTTGTAAAAATATTGCTAGGAACCATAACCAAGGCATTCATGAGTCATAGACTAAAAAATTTAGATATTTGTTAGGTGAATCATGAAATATGGAACCATAGGCTAGTGAAGTTTGATATTTTTTAGATGTATAGGAAAACTGAGGGGGGGGTGAATTAGTTATACATTAAAACATTCAATCCCTCATTAAATTTCAAACCCTTATCAAACTTTAAACCCTCATTAAGCATTAATATAATGTAAACATGTAAAACAATAATGCAAACACAACCATATACAAGAGAACACTAGATTTATGTGGAAAACCCTAAGTAGTGAAAAAACACGGTGAGGGTTAGCTCACATATATAGGAATAACAAAACTGAATACAATTAGGCTCACTTCCCTAAAAAAATAAATGCTCACTATCGGGTGGCTCATTGAAAAGGGGTACAAAGAGATTCACTATCTCAGAGCAACATGAGAAATCCACGACTAGAACTCTATGCTATCTATAACCTTTGGCTCACTACCTCCAGCAACTTCAAGCACACTGAAAATGTAGACACCTTTTGCTCACTGCATCTAGAATGATAGGCACTAAGCTCACACTAAGATCACTACTCTTGCTCACATTCACATCATTACACTTCCCACACAACATCTTCAACAACTCACCTTGAATTTATACCATTTGTGATCTAAACAATCTTAATTAGGCTGGCCTTAGTGAAATGAATGCACCTCAAACATGTAACACCAAATAGGTCAACACCAAGAACTTTTGTGGTGTAAATAAGTGAATGTAGACCACGATAGAGTTAACTAGGACCCAAATCTATATCAAAACACTACTCATCACATCCAAAATCAACATAAAACCTCTACAATTAGTGCTAGCATGCCCAAGTCGACCAAACCTAAACTAACACTAACAAGTGACCACATGCATGCCTCTCTAGGTCTAGAAACAACATGCAAACCATAAAGAAACACTTCACAACATCCATACAACATTCCAAAATATTCCACATCAACATACTAAATTGCAAAACTTTTGCAACCACCTAAAAAAAAGATTACTTTCATCCTGCAGATCAGGATGCACCACCACTAAACTTCCAACATAAGAACTGAACTTGTAGAGCAACTCAACACCTAAAAATTGAAGGGAAGATAAATATAGACAATAAGAATGTTCCCAGATCCACAAGATAGGAAAAAATAATGAAGATAAATGGAGATAAATTCCATTTCTCCTAGACAACCTTCTTCATGGGAAAGCATATTTTCAAACAAATCTTCCATTTTTGCATGATACAAAACTTGAAACTAGATATAATACCTTTTAACACCTCTAATCATCATATCCAAACTGCACAGGAATATCTTCAACCATGAAGAAATATGAATAACAACACTAAAAACACCTCTACCACACTACAAAATCTTTTATTTAGTTTTTCTTAAAAACACTTGGAAACCAAGTGAACCAACTACATCACCAACACCAACACAACATATTTACAGAATCTGAAACACAAACAATATCCAAACTAGGTGTTGACATCAATGTGACATCAAATTACATCACATCCACACTAGTCACTAGTACTAGAAACACTCATGACAACACCAGCAACAACTCCAATGACAACACTAACAATCTCCAACAATCTCAATGTTCTTGAAATCAATGACAACAACTGCAACATACATGTAACAATATTCACTATGTGATATTTTCGATAAAAAGTAACAAATGAGAAACACACAAGGGCTTGTGAATTTTGATATGAAATATGTGTGTCCTCATGTCAACCATACCAATAATTATAATCCCAATAATTCTAATAAGGTTCTACAAAAAGGATCAATATGTCAATTCAATGCATCATTACATCGATTGCATGTGAATAAAGTAAAGAAAATTATGGAATGCATGCCCCCACCTTGAAGTAATTGCTAACACTAGTTATGAGAAATTTCCTTTAAGGTAAAGTAAAACAATATATTCAACATGAAAGGCCATGAGATCTTATTGTAAAACCCTATTCCAATTATATGTTCCCATTAAAAATGACTCATGAGAAGGGGTTTCTCCTAAGATAAAGACACATAAGACAAAAAAATTCACATAAGGGATCCGCAAATTTGGGGCTAGTATAGAACATAGATAATATGTAATATGATTATGATTGGAATTGACATCACTCCCTTGATACTCATGGAGCTAAAAATACAATGGAGGAATGACATGCATTAAGACAAGAAACAAAAATTTGGGGTTAACATAGAAAATATCTAAATGCCTTGATTCCTTACATCGTCAGACCCAAAAGGAAAGCACAAGACAACAAATAATTTTATGATATAACTAATATTGGAGGTATAAATATATGAATGTCACAATAGATTCATTTTACTTTTATCTTTCTGCTAATGAGAACAAGAAGGTTCATCCAAAGAAAACTAAAAGACATAAAGGAACACCAAGAAATACACCATGGGAGATCACATCACAAGGAAGCAAACATGTAGAAACATGCACAAAGGTACCACACATGTGAGTTAATCTAAAGAAAATAATTTTAATTCTAACATTTCTCATCATAAATGGAATGTAGATAATACGCTAAAGGGACTACAAAAAGTTCCATACAAGGAGTAGCACTGAGTTCAACACATGGTAATTCACTCTCACTAGGAGGATCATCATGACTACCCTAATTTAAGTTCATGACTTTTTAAAAATATAAGAGCAAGTTCATTATGATCTTATTTTTGTTCTTGTTTTTATTCATCACTATTTGAATATATCACAATAGGTTTCTTATTATTATCATGATTGCAAGAAACATCATCTATATGTTATTCTTTCATTCTTTACTTAGGTTAGGATAAGTAAGGTTTAATTTCATGGTTTGGCGAGGGTGGTGGGATGTGTTGGAGCCTTTACAATTTTCCAGTCTTGGGGTTTTGGGTTTTAGACACAAATTTTGGCTTCTAGTGTTCTAGTTGCTTTGGTTGTCTATTTGTGTGTTGACCTATTGTTATGGGTTGTCGGTTGCATAATTTGTGATTTGAGCCTTGTTAGTCATTTGTGTTACCAACCCCTTTTTACTTGCCATATCGGTTTTTATTTTTTGGGACTGTGTTTAAACATTATTTGTGTATTGGGTTGATAAATGTCTAAAATTTTGGGTTGATAAATGTCTAAAATTTTGGCCTCGAGGGTCATTTCCCTATCCACCTAGCCAGTCCCCCTTTTATGATTAATAATTATCACATGTGCAGGCTTTCTAACCATCAAATGAAGATGAAATAGTCAAATCCAGACCATTCAGGGCTGACCTCATAAGGTTTTCACAAAATTGTTGAGCGGTGTGCGGAATAGTGATGCATGGATGCTGATACCAAGCATGGGCCATGCAACAAGCGAGAAGAGCCCAGCCAAAAGGAAAAGGAGAATCCCAAAAGGAAGCCCCGATAAGATGCCACGTGGCGATGACAAGAAAACTAAGTAGTATTGGAAATAATGAACAGTGAAGATCAAATAGAGCTTTGATCTAAAATCTTTCTGGGAGCTTGACGTGAATATTAAGTAATTGTGGGCCATTTTCCATGATGGAAGTCAATGTTAGATTGACTAAAGCACAACCATTCAATGATCCAACCTAGATGAAGAAAGATCAATGAACAAGATTGAGGGATAAATGTAGCCAAATCACCACTATTCCCCGCAAGCTTGTGAGATTAAGATGCAGGCTCTTTAAGATCATCAAGACTCGTGAATCACTGCCACGTACTCTTTGCAGCTTTAGACGAATGGAGCCCTTAAGTATTCAGAGAAGCTCCACTTGCTTATTTTCATCAATGGCTTAGGAGTAACGATTAAGATGTAGTTAGATCTCCACCCTTTCCCAGTAGCTCACGCCTCCAAAATTCTCACTACTTAAAACTCGCGAGATGTGTGATATGGCGCCACGTAGCAAGCAACCAAAACTCAACAAAAGTGAAAATAATGACTTGAAGGGAAAGCTCCCAACAAATTGTGAGTGACAAAGATTAATGGATTAGTTTTTATTATTATCTTTTTATTTAATCTCCTACTTCTTTATAATCAGTGTGACCTTTGGTCTGAGGCTGGTTGCCTCTCATGAGAATTTGAAAAGACCAAGATCAAAAGGCACAAGGGATTTTTATAAGAAGATATAAAAGGGGGATATATATTAAATGGAGAGATAGAGGAATTTTAAGAATGTTGTACACAGTGAATACCATGATGCATGTATGAATATGGAAGAATTCAATGAAGATATTTGATTTTGCAGCCTAATTATGGTATCAACAGTTTGTTGAAATTATTCAATTGTTTGGTTGTATCCATTTTAATACTTTTTTGTTATTCAAACTGATATATCAATTATATGTTTAGTTTTTCAATGCACATTTGTTATATTCGTGTGATGGGATTACTTGGTTCTTTCAAGTAAATATTAAATCCTTATAGTCATTCACGGTAATTTAGAAGTTTTAATTGGATCAATAAGAAGAGCCATATAATTAGGGTTGTCAATCTATCTCAAGTAGAGTTTGTCAACTATTTACTTGCATGCTTATACAAGTTATAAACCCATGTCAATGTGTCAAACAGTTTGAGTTATTGCCATCACAGGTCACATTTTCTAGGTCTTCATTGGACTCCGTATTCCCCAACAAGGCATTGGTCTCACCCATTTTTATTTTATTTAGTTTCATCAAACATTTTTTTAGAATTTTTCATTTGTTAACTGAACATATTGAATTGCACTTTGATATTGCTTATACAATTTATACCAAATTAGGATCACATCTCTCCACTTTCAAATTTCCATTGTGGATAGATTGATCAAATAGGAAACATAGTTCAAATCTGCACCATTTACATAGGTACACCCGCCTAGGTTTAGCAAAGCCTAAAGAGTAGAAGCTTCAAACACATTGATTGGCCTTGTATGTTAGCCAAAAACGTGTCAAGAGCTTGGAAACCTCTTGTGGTTCAAACCTGCATTTTTGAGACCTAACAGTTTGGGACTCTACTGGGGATTTAAACTAAGCCCAAGCCTTCATCATAGAATCAATATCTTGCAGAAGACTTCGCTGGGAACAAGGAAGTACAAAATTTTCCCACCTTTTGGAAAGTGAGTGGTTACTCTGAATGAACAAGTGCATTAAAACTGATAAAGTGAAGTATACATCAGAAAGGAACCATCCTAGATTTCAGACTATCAAAATTACTCACAACATGCATGGCAGAAGGTCTTTGTATAAGGAGGATCCAAATAATAAAAAATGGAAATGGACTCAAAAGAATGATAAGGGCAAGAAGGTGTCTAATGACATGGGCCCAACGAATACAGACAAAAGATCAAAAGCACATCTGGAGACATATAATTCCTATGGTACACTGACAACTGAAAATAGCCCATCTAGAGAACCTCACACTCCTAAGGAAAAGAAGAATCCCTTCTATCAACTAGACCCCAAGAAAGTTGAGGAGTTAATGAATTGACTTGAGGCTGAAAGGGAAAGGAGACAACATGAATGTGATCAGAAAATGGTGTTACTTAAAGAAAATTAGGATGGACTTGGCTATGAAGCAACCACTGAAGAGAACTATGAACACATGGCTCAAGATGAGATAAATGCATGATTGGAACATGAAAGACAAGAAGTGGAAAGAACAAGAATGTAGTATGAGCAGAGGCTCCAAGAAATAAAAGAGCTTCAAGAATTGAAGTTACAGAAAGCCCAGATCAATGCTCAGATGGCTAACTTACCTAAATATGTGCCACCTCATAGGAAAGGGAATAATAATGTAGAACCTTCAAATCCCCCAAAAGCACAACAAAACTAGTCAGAGAATCAATATAGACCCCGAAATGCTCCACCACAACATCAAAATTCTCAACCACCCCCTCACCAACAATATATACTCCCACATGGTAAAAAAAAATGCCTCCACAAGGTCAGCAATATATGCCACCACCTCACAACAATCCATTGTACCAGTACCAGCATCCTCAAAATCCACCTCCTCCACCATACACAACCATGATTAGACAATTTGATCTGGTTGGATTTATCTCATGGATAATAGTTGGAGAAGCCTTGTCCCAAAATTCACATTAAGTAGTGCAATCATAGTTGAAGAACACTTAAGGAGCTTTAATGCATTTATTCAAGACTTGGATATGCAATATGAGGATGTGCAAATGAGATTGTTTATGATGTTATTAATTGAAGATATTAGAGATTGGTTTAACAATTTTCCAACAACTTCTATTGACCCCATTCAAGATTTTAATGAATAGTTCCTTGAGAAATATGGGAATCAATGTGCACCAGAGTTTTCCGTGCATGAATTGGTAACTATTCAGAAGCATCAAAAATGAGTTAGCTTATGACTTCAACCAGATTTTTTCTAAATTACATAATAAGATACCTCCTGGATCCAAATTAGTTGATCTCGCCGCATTGAGTATCTATTTAAAAGATTTTGATCCTAAGATAGGATATGATCTTAGGAGAAGGTGTCCCAGGAATTTAGGTGAAGCTCAAAAGATAGCACTAACTATTGAAAATAATAGGAAAGTTGTAAGAATGATTGGAAAGAGGGATAATCCTAGGGTTCCCCAATATATTCCTCCAAATAGGCATGAAAATACATACAAAAATGAAAGGCCAAGGTTGCATGACATGCCATATAATACAAATTGGAAGGATGGAAAGCTAGTGATGGATAGGCCAAGGAATAAAGAGACACCTGATCCTTTAAAGAAAAGAGGGGCGTATATGGTAAATAACAGTCCTTGGTGCTCAGTTTGTGACTTGCCACATTCCCCAGATCATTGTATTGTAGCTCAGTCGATACTAGGAAAAGACATACCATAAGAAAACAATGAAGAGGACCATAATATCTATTTAACTTCACACACTCTTCACTCTGATAAGTAGGGATATTCATCTTCAAAAGGAGGGTATGAATATGATGTTGATCACCAAAAGTACAATGTCCATATGGGAGAACAAAAGGTTTTTTCTGATCATGAAGAAAGTGATGATGAACAATGTCCTCCTAGTACATCATATCAGATGAATAAATGAAATATGAGAAGACCGTCTGAGGAAGAAATTAAAAGGTTAACTATGGTAGCAGTTGACCAGGGCAAAACCAAATACTAGTTGAGAAATAGAACAATAAATGAGAATGAAGGTGTTCCAAGAGGAATATTTTTGAAGGATAAGAAAATTCCCCAGGAATTTTCAAAAAGGACAAATGATAAGAATCTTGATAAAAAGAACAAAAGTATGTTCATAAGGAGGAAAACAAAAAATTTCCCAAGGAAAAATAAAAGTCAGATCAGACGAACAAAAAGGAGAATGAGGGTGATCAAAACAGAAGGTGCCTCTTTTGATTTCATGTAAGCTTCATCCTAGGTAAAAATGTGTTTCCCATTACTTGAAATGATGAAGATTAAAGAATATAGGGAAAGTGTTATTCAATTAATGTCTAGTGGAAGTAATAAAAGTACAAACCTTGAAAATAAGGAGATTCCTGAAAGTAGTAATAAGAAGGAAAAGATAAAAGTTCCAAAGGTTTGTCTAAGTGATGCATTGATGAATCCACTACAAATTGATCCATTCTTTACTACCATAGTCATAAATGACAAACTGGTAAGAAACTGTATGATAGATTCAGGTGCTTCTATGGACATCATGCTAGTAGGGGTGATGAAACAACTTGGTATGTGGGTAGATGTTGAAGGTGGTAAATGTTATGCCATGGATAGTAGACCTGTCCCAGTTGTGGGAATTATGAAAGATGTGGAAGTGAAATTGGCTACTTACCCACAAGCAACTTATAATATTGATATAACTATGATTGACACACCTCCTCCATTTGGAATTCTTTTGTCAAGACAATGGACTATATAAGTTGGAGGCAATGTATAGTTTGATTTATCATATGCCACAATACTAGCCAATGGTGAAGAAGTCAAATTATATAGAGAACCAAGGATGAATCAAATTGACAATTGTCTTCCTCAAGGAAAACTCAATTGTTTCTATGATGTGGATTTAGGGAGTTTCAGAGTGGAACCATCCCAACCTGAATTAGAAAATACTGACCCAATTGATAAGCATGTTTCTAAAGATCAACAAGGTGTGTGGAAAATGTATTTTGATGGACCATGCAACCAAGAAGGCAATGGAGCTGGGGTAGTGTTTATATCACCTAAAGGTATTACATTCAAATATTCATTTTTACTAACCTTTGAGTGTACAAACAATTTGGTAGAATATGAGGCCTTGTTGATTGGTTTAAATATGACTATCAAGAAAAAGATCAAATTGATAACTATCCTGGGAGACTCTGAACTGGTTGTCTCACAGATTAGATCAATATATGTTGTAAATAATAAAATATTGAAAACAATATATAAATTTTGTGTGGGATACGATTGAGTTATTTGATGCTTTCTTAATTGATTGGATAAACAGATCAAAAAACTTAATGGTAGACTTTCTAGCTAACGTGGCCCTGAAAAGAGATGATATTACTTTGGCTAGAATATCTCACGTTGAATTCAAAACAAGACCTATTATCCCTGACAACATATACTATTGGAAATTTTTTAATTATAATACCGACCTCCTAAAGTTTCTTCATTGCATAGATCACTATGAGGCTCGAGAGATTGACTTCAATGCTTTTGTGGAAGAAGTGGATGGGAAACAAACTGTATTTGGGAAAGAAATCTTGAAACTTAAAACCAACAAGCTCCCCAAAGGGCTTATAGCACTATAAAGAGTGTATGATGGGAATGATCGCTCTCTCATAAAGGAGACACTAGTTAAGAGAGAATATATTGAAGAAATAAATATATAAACTAAGTTAGCACCAAAAAAAGGTCTACATTGGGTAGAAGATAAGTCCCACCATCAGGGGAATGTTGATTTCCTTATTGAGAAAATACAAACATGTGTTTGCTTGGTCTTATGAGGATCTCAATTTGTATAGAGAAGATATTTTCCAGCATGAGATTCCACTTAAACTAGATACAAAGCCATTTAGACAAAAGAAGGGGCTTATTAATGTAATATTGGAACCTAAAATGTAGGAGGAATTGGCAAAATTAAGAGATGGAGGTATTATTAAACCCATTAGAAATTCAACATGGGTCTCAAACCTGGTTCCAATAAGAAAAAAGAATGGGGATATCAGACTATGTGTAGATTTCATAAATATGAACTTTTCTTCGCTTAAAGATAATTATCCTCTCCCAAATATGGAGGCAGTATTGCATAAAGTAATAGGGTGTGAGTTACTATCAATGATGGACAAATTTTTTGGATATAACCAAGTAAAATTCAAAGAGTATCAGCAATATAAGATAACATTTACTACACCATGGGGGACATATGTTTATGTTAGAATTCCATTTTGTCTCACAAATGCAGGGGCCACTTTTCAAAGGGCCATGGATGTGGTATTTGTATATTTAATTAATTCCATAATGATAGTGTATCGGGACGATCTTACTTCTTATTCCAAAAGGGCAGAAGATCATGTGGGGCACTTGGAGAAGATATTTATCAAAGCTTTGGAATATGATATTAGTCTTAATCATAAAAAATGTCATTTTTCTATTACAAAGGGTAAGATTTTGGGAAATATTGTATCAAAAGTTGGGATTAGAATAGACCCTGAGAGAGTAGAAGCCATAGATAAAATTCTCATTCCCAAAATTGTCAAAACAGTCCAATCGTTCTTTGGTCAAATTAACTTTGTTAGGATATTTGTATCAAATTTTGTTGAGATTGTTAAACCTATATCCAAGATGCTAAAAAGGGGAGAAAAGATCAATTGGACTGCAGAAGCCATGGAAGCCTTTATAGCTATCAAAATATCTATCAAGGAGGCTCCCATCCTAAAGTCCCCTGATTTTACCAAACATTTTCAAATATTTTCTTTTGCCTCATTTCACACCATATCAGTTGTTATGCTACAAAATAATGATGAAGGTCATGAGCAACCTGTATCTTTTTTCAACAATTCTTTGCAAGGGTCGGAATTGAAATATGATATTATGGAAAAACAAGCCTTTGCATTAGTCAAAGCAATAAAAACTTTCATAGCATATCTTGTTAGAGCTAAAGTAATTGCCTATGTCCCACATGTAGCAGTGAAAGATATCCTCATACAGATAGATGTGACAAGGAAAAGATGCAGATGGATTAATAAAATCCAATAATTTGATATGGAAATTCATATTACCAAGCTGGAAAAGGGACAGGGTTTGGCCAGGCTAATGGAAGAAATGAACATTGACGCAAACCAAATCTACAATATAGAAGGTGAGGAGAATGCAGTTGCAAGTATCGAACATACTCCTTGGTACACAAACATAATTTATTATCTTAGGCACATGAAATTCCTTGAGGGGTTGAATGGTAATAAAAAGAGAACTTTGAAGCTGTAATTGAGGATTTTTCTACAAGATTAGATTGTTAGCAAACATACATGCATATTATATAAAACCCACAATAATCAATGGAATGCATAGGAAATAAATAAAGAACAAAGATGAAACGAGCTCACCTAGTCCTTCATCCTCCATGGCTGATTTTCATTGTACCTTCTAGCTTTCTGAAATGTAAAGTGTGCCCTCAGATTTGATGAGAAACTCTATTCTATAGACTAGATCTAAGCAATTTTTGAAGGATTTAATTACAAAATTGCAAGAATGCAAGATGAAGAAGGAGAAGAAGAGTCCATGCTAAGAGATAAAATTCAAACATATTAAGGGATCTTGAAATGATGACAAAATTGGCATTTTATAGAAAATGCAATTTTGTATGGATGGATGAGATTAAAGATTCATAAGTGCCCTAGAATCTATGGTCAAGATTCAAAATAACAACCTCTTAATTAGGGTTAGGGAAACTCTAAAATGAAATTCAAATTAGGTGGACAAGATTTAATTTAAGAAAGTAAATCAAGGAATGAGAATAGTTGTGATAGTGAGATGAGAATTACCAAGTAGAAAAAGGATGTTTTACAAAATCAAGCTATTTTAGAAATAACTTAATTTGTGGAGAGAAAAGCTATTTTGAAATTAATATTTTAAATTAATTCCAAAATGGTGAATTCATGTGACAGTAAATAATAATAATTTAAAATTATTTACTTGGAAAGAGAGAAATTGCCAATTTAAATAAACTGCTTTTATTTAAATTTAGAAAGAAAATCAAGAAGACAATTTAATAATTAAAATTATTCAATTGTGGAGGAAAATTAGAAAGTGGGTAATTTTAAATAAATAATTTTATTTAAAATTAGAAAGAAATTTGAAGAGGATAATAATTAAATAAATAATAGGAATTTATTTAATTATGAGTAGACATAAATAATTAATGATGTATTAAATAAATAAATAAAGTTTATTTATTTAAATAATCAGGAGGAAGTAATGGACTAATAATAATTAAATAAATTTAGGAATTTATTTAATTATAGAGTGACATAAGCATTTAGCGACGTATTTAAATAATAAATATAATTTATTTATTTAAATAGTCAGGAGGAATAAAAGACGTGAATTAATTAAATAATTAAGAATTATTTAATTAATAGTTGGCATTGGACTATAGGACATAATTAAATATTTTAATTATGTTGAGACAGAGCATGATATAGAAAAATGTGGTTTGCGGGTCTAGGCCATTTTTTTATGTGTCTACATTTTCCCCTCTTTGTCATAATGCAGCCTGTCACATTGTGGCAAAGAAAATAAGTCAAAAATATGCCCCACTGAAAATATGACAAGGAAGAATGAAGAGGAGGTAGCGGTATGCCCCCTCGAGAGGACAGTTGGGTTTGAGAATACGAGTGGGCTCTCGAAATGGATTACAAAGATTAGAAGATGAAAGACAAAGTATATAGGAAAGATAGATAAGGATGATAATGATGCAGACTACAAGAAAAGTTAGAGAGAAAAAGATGAATGTTAGGATAGAAGACATGGATGTCGATATGGGGAAGGAGATGCAAGTTAATGTGGAAAAAGAAATAAATGTTAGAATCCTTCAATTTTTTCTAGAGTACTAATAAGTGTTGCTCGAATCATCATACTAGAGGCCAATTTTCCCCAGTCTTTTTGCCAAGACAATCCATAGACGACAATCAAAGAAAACAAAATAGGTCACAAGACGTCATCACACCTCTAAATCCTTAATGGGACATCCTTGAGGTAGCTAGTAACATGACCAAAAGACAAGTCAATAAAAATATAAGACATAATAGACCATAAAAATTAAGAGCCATTTAGTTTTATTGCCAATGTTTGTTTGTCAAAGATTAATTGTTTGATAGTTTTGATGGTTTGACGGTTTGACGGTGCCTAAGGTCAGGAATGACACATCTTAAAAAGGAAAATGACATTTTGAAGAGGTCCAAATCCAAGAAGGACACATCTTGAAGAGGACCAAAAAGTGACGAGATTGACATTTTGACTAATGTTTTGGCAAGTTGACTGATTTTGATTGTATGATCGATTGGCTGATGTTTTGTCTGGTTTTGGCCAATTTTAACGTTGACGTTTCGAATGACTATCTTGTGTCAAGTGTGACTATGTCTACTTTATTTGACTAATGCAACCATGTTTGACTTATGATTTTATTTTTACAAACCTAAAAGGACTGACCTAATGTCTCGGGGACTCATTGACTGATGGCCTTGCCTATGTAGCAAATGCGTAGAGACAACGTAGTTCAGACCAGGACAAAGATTGATTGATGTGATTGACTAGACTGACATGAAAGACTTTGACTTTATTTTGAGATTTTTGACACTTTTTGAATGTTTTTGTGCTTTCTCAGGACATTTTTCAATTTTTAGGTCTTTTTTCAAGACTTTTCTGATTTTTAGGACTTTTTTCAAGATTTTTTCTGATTTTTATGAATTTTTTTAGGACTTTTCTGATTTTTATGACCTTTTGATGTTTTGTGAAAATTGTGACAAATGCATGTGAATGATGCCAATGCATATGAATCCAAGTACAACTAATATTTTTTTCGCTAGTCAAGTTGAATACCGATTGACAAGTGACGATGACAACTACAATGTTGTTTGATGTGGGAAGGACACATCCTAAAAAAATGTGGCTAGAGACAAAGTCAAGGAAAGTTTTGGATGATGTGCCAGGTTTTCCATATTGTTTCATTTGGAATGACTTGGTGAGGACTAGATGGGATAATGAGGGATCTATAGGACCATTTACAAGGGAAACCAAGATAGGTGATAGGTAAAAGGTAGGAGAGATGGATGAATTTGATAAAAGATAGGAGACATGGATGGCTTCGACTAGGAGAATTATCATATGGTCTCCAAGGATGATGTCACATAGTAAAAAGGAGGCTTTGAAGGTAATGACATGATACTTAATGAATAAGGTATGACCAAAAGATAGACATGTCAAGAGTTTTCCCAAAGCATGATTTGTGTTTGTGCCTTAGTCTTTGTCAAGATCAAAATAGGTGGGAAAATGAATGGACATGATAGGGCTTAGATGGATGGATGAAAATGTTATAGGAAATGTCATGTGAAGGGCATGGGAGATGAGATGACTTTCCCCCAAGTGTAATGGTCCACATAGATGATTTCTTCTACACATGACACCTGTTTGTCAGGTTTTCATCATGATACTTATCTAGAGCGTCTGTTTACCAGGTTTTCACTATTGGACAAAAAATTTCTTTTTAATATTTTTTTTGGACTTTTTGATTTTTTTGATGTCACCAGGACACCTGTTTGCTAGGTTTTCATCAAGTTGACAATTTTTTTGTTTTTTTAACTTTTTTTTTGTATTTTTGTATTTTGGATTTTTTTCGGATAGCCTTGCTTCTATAGATCACCACTGACTATTTTGAAGCCTTTGATAGTTCTGATGTAGAGACTAGTGCCATGACATGCAAATAATGACCTTTATGAAGTAGTTTCCTTGTCAGGATGATAGCGCTTGCTTGTGGCGGATTGATGCTATTTTGATCCTTATTGATACTAGAGTTGGCCCTATCAGAATACACACATCACGATAGAGTGCCATGAGAGTCTTTATGATAGAGAGTTGCTACCAAGATGTGATGGATTTGTGACATGGTATGTTTGGAATTTAAGGAGAATGTAGGATTCTAACAGATGATGGTGGATGTGGATGGGTTGGTTGGATGTTTGGATGTAGCAATTTTTATTCTCCAAACTCTAGGTGTTGGGTTAGGATGGTGTTTGGAACCAACACTTTTATATGTATTTCTTAATGATCATTTTGGAGGGGGTGGACATGTATTATATATGGGAGTCCTCTTGTGTTGTGGCTCCACATTTCAATTGACTTTTGGATTTGGAATATTTTCTTTGCCTGATTCATTCTTTTCTTGAACTGATCCATTTTGTTGCGGGATCCATTTTAGCTTCATTTGTCCACTTTTATTTTTGATTGATTCCCTCACCTTTGACATTTGATTTTGGATTTGGGGTTTGTAAGAATTTTTTTGGTTCCAAATGGAAGGTTTATTCATGATGTAATGATAGATTCTAGAGAAGTTGTAAGCATCTAAGTATGTATTTATAGAAGGGGACCTATTTTGGAATAACAGGGATGGAATGCTATTGTTTTGTCTAGATGAATCACAAGAAAAACATGTCTTGAGGGAGATGCATGAAGGGGTGTGTGGAGGTCATTATTCTACCAAAACCACTACACATAAGATCCTCAAAACTGGCTATTACTGGCCTAAAGTTTTTAATGAATCTTTTGCATATGTAAGGAAATGTGAAGCTTGTTAGAAGTTCTCAGGGAAATTGAAATATCAAGGAGCCCTACCACTTAGAAATTTGTAGGTAGAAGCCCCTTTCCACCAATGGGGAATTGATTTAATTAGATAAATACATGAAAATTCAAGTGGAGGACATAAATGGATAGTAATAGCCATTGATTATTTTACTAAGTGGGTGGAGGCTATCCAAACTAAACAAGCGACAAGTAAGGTGGTGATAAACTTTCTGATGGAAAACATCATAACTAGATTTGGCACACTAGTGAGAGTGATCATAGATAATGGGATGTATTTTAGGTATGATGAATTCAAAGACTTTTGCAACACATATGGCATTAATATTTACTATGTTTCCCCTTATCATCCACAAGCGAATGGTCAGGCAGAATCCAGTAACAAAAGTCTTCTAAAGATAATGAGGATGTTAGGTACAAATAAAAAAGCATGGGACTCAAATTTGAGAATGGTTGTATGGGAAGATAGGATTATAGTGAAAAAAGCAATTGGAAAATTGCCATTTGAACTGGTGTATGGAACACAAGCCAGGATGCCACTACAAAACCTTTTACCAGTTTATAATTTTATCCTGTAAGAGGATTTGGATATTTCTGAACCAATGGAGGAAAGAATGGAACAACTTACAGAAATTGATGAGATAAGGAGAATGGCTCAAAATAAAAATGTGAAGCTACAATCACAGGTGAAATACCTTTTTGACAAAAAGGCCAAAGATCATAAATTTGAGGAGAATGATTTGGTGCTAATGTGGAATGCTCGATGTCAGGAGAAAGGAAAACATGGAAATTTTGAAGCCCTATGGTTGGGTCCTTTTGTGATCATTGGCAAAGGAGGGGAGGATTCTTATTATTTGCAGAACATTTCTAGAGATGAGCAGGAATTTCTAGTACATGGGTAGTTCCTAAAGTATTTCTTCTCTTAAGGAGTACCAGAGGGTTAAGGATTTCCAGTGCATGGATGATTCTTAACAAACCTCTTAAAACATTCTTTTCCATGCATAGTAGTCTAGGAATTTAAAGGGGGCTGGGAGTTTCTAGTACATGGACAATCCCAAAAATCCCTCATTGGAAATAAATTTTCTCTCCATGTACAGTAGTATAGGTTCATTTTCATTTTCTCCATTTTCTACCTCCCTTCATTTTCTATATCATTTAAAGTCTTGGTCTACTCTTAGAGATATTCTGGATTCTTGCAGTGAATGGTAAATCACTCATCCCCAATTTTCCAGTCTTGGGGTTTTGGGTTTTAGCCACAAATTTTGGCTTCTGGTCTTCTGGTTGCTTTGGTTGTCTATTCATGTGTTTACCTGCTATTATAGGTCGCCGGTTGCATAATTTTTGATCTGAGTCTTGTTAGTCATTTATGTTATCGACCCCTTTTTACCTACCCTATCGAGATTTATTCACTAGGACTATGTTTAAACTTTATTTACGTATCAGGTTGATAAATGTCTAAAATTTTGGCCTTGAGGGTCATTTCCTTGTCCGCCTAGCTAGTTCGCCTTTTATGATTAACAATTATTGCATGTGCATTCTTTATAACTATTAGATGAAGATGAAATAGTAAAATTTAGACCATTTCGGGCTGACCTCTCAAGGTTTTCAGAAAATTGATGAGCGGTGTGCGGAATAGTGACATGTGGATGCCAATGCCGAGCATGGGCCATGCAGCAAGCAAGTGGAGCCTGACCAGAAGGAAAAGGAGAATGCTAAAAGGAAGCCCTGATAAGATTCTACATGGAAATGGAAGGAAAACTACGAGCAGTATTGGCAACAGTGAATGGTGGAGATCAAACAAAGCTTTGATCTAACGTGTTTCTAGGAGGTTGACATTAATATTGAGTAATTGTGGGCCATTTTCCACAGTGAAATTAAATGTCAAATTGACTAAAGCACAATCATTAGATGATCTAGCCTAGATGAAGAAAGATCAATGACCAAGATTGAGGGATAAATGTAGCCAAATCACCATTGTTCCCCGCAAGCTCGTGAGATTAAGATGCGGGCTCTTTAAGATCAATAAGACTCATGAACCACTGCCACATACACTCTACAGTTGTAGATGAATGGAGCCCACAAGTATTCAAAGAATCTCCACATGATTATTTTCATCAATGGCTCAAGAGTAAAGATTAATATGTAGTTTGATCTCCACCCTTGCTCGCTAGCTCGTGCCTCCAAAATGTTCACCAGTTAAAACTCATGAGATGTGCAATATGGTGCCACTCAACAAGTAGTCGGAGCTCAGAAAAAGTGAAAAGAATGACTTGAAGGGAAACCCCAATGGGATGCAACGTGGAAATATCCTAACAAATTGCAAGTGACAGAGATTAATGGATTAGTTTTTATTATTATTTTTTTATTTAATCTCCTTCTTTGTTATCAATCGGCGTGACCTTTGATTTGAGGTAGGTTGCCTCTCATGAGAATTTGAAAAGACCAAGATCAAAAGGCACGATGGATTTTTCTAGGAAGATATAAATGGGGGAGATAGATTAAATAGAGAGATAGAGGAATTTTCAGAATGTTGTACATAGTGAAGACCATGATGCATGTATGAATATGGAAGAATTCAATGAAGATATTTGATTTTGCAACCTAATTATGGTATCAACTATTTGTTGAAATTATTCAATTGTTTGGTTGTCTCCATTTTAATACTTCTATGTTATTCAAACTGATATATCAAGTATATGTTTAGTTTTTCAATGCACATTAGTTGTATTCATGTGATGGGATTACTTGGTTCTTTCAAGTAAAGATTAAATCCTTATAGTCATTCATGGTAATTTAGAAGTGTTAATTGGATCAATAAGAAGAGCCATATAATTAGGGTTGTCAATCTGTCTCAAGTAGAGTTTGTCAACTATTTACTTGCATGTTTATACAAGTTATAAACCCATGTCAATGTGCCACACAATTTGAGTTATTGTCATTATAGGTTGCATTTTATAGGTCTTAATTGGACTCCATTTTACCCAACAAGGCACTGGTCTCACCCATTTTTATTTTATTTAGTATCATCAAACATTTTTTCAAAATTTTCCATCTATTAACTAAACATTTTGAATTGCACTTTGATATTGCTTATACAATTTATACCAAATTAGGATCACATCTCTCCATTTTCAAATTTCCATTGTGGATAGATTGATCAATTAGGAAACATTGTTCAAATCTGCACCATTTACATAGGTACACCCACCTAGGTTTATCAAAGCCTAAAGAGTAGAAGCTTCAAACACAATTGATTGGCCTTATGCATTAGCCAAAAATATGTCAAGAGCTTGGCAACCTCTTCTAGCTCAAACCTATGTTTTTGAGACCTAATAGGATGTAGTCAAGAAAATATGAGGATGGATAGGTGGGAGGTAATTTGTTGGAGTTCTTTTGGATGGGTGGTTACTTGTTAGTTAAGGCTTCACTCATTTCAATAAGTTGATGAGCTATGTCACAATGTCTATGTCTATGCTATTTTACACTTTTATTTCTTCTTCCATGTGTTTCAACTTGTGATGAGTTAATTAATGGGTTCCCCATCATAGGTATATTTTCTTCCTTTAGAGGAGGAACTGAAGGGATTACTATGGGATGCGAGACCAACATATTCTGAGGTCTATTTTTATTTATTTTGGAGGTACAAATTTGATTACACAATTATTCATTGGTCTTCTATAATATGATAGAGGTGGAACCATGGTATACATTTTAGGTGGTTGAGGAAGGATACTCGTTTTGGTCTTAGGTCCCTCTACTATATTTGGGGTAGGAGAAACATGCATGAATTCATATTAGCATGAGGAACATCGGGTGGGATATTTTTAAGAGATAAATTGTCTATATGCTTAGCTTTAAAATTTTGATATGATATGAAAACTGATCCTCACAAGGCTTAACTAGTTCAATAGATTGAGGTGAAAAATAATCTAGTGAAAAGTTTTCATGGGAAGACAAAGGTTTACACTCACTATGATAAATTGTATGTATTTCATCTTCAAATGGGAACTTTATGGACTTGAGGATAACTAATGGTATTGCATTGATTGACTGTAGCCATGAATAGCCTAGATTCAAATGAAATTGGCCCAACATTGGAATGATGGTGAATGAAATATCTAATTGTTTGGGTCCAAATTTGACCAAGAGAGTTAATGAACCTATCATAGGGTGAATCAAATCATCATGAGTTTTTAACTATACTTTCAATTGTTAATAGTTATCTATTTGAAGTTCATGCACAAAAAATAATTTTTTAGTGATCAAATTCTTTTGACACACAAGATTAATAAGTATTCCCCTTGTGGGTTTGTCATTAATGTGGCTGGTGAAATAGAGAGGACCAACAAGTGAATTTATGGATGCATCAATTTGTGTAAAAGCAATGTGAGGCAACAAAGTGGTTTGGCCCTAATGACGTTGAACTTTTATTGTGTTAAAAATATTGGATAGATCTTCATCTTATTCATAATTATCACTACATTGTACAAATTTGGATGAATGAATTGATAATGGGTTGTTGAATATTTGTAATTTTTGGTTAGGAAATGAAACTAATTTATTCCCTTTTTCATAAATATCAAATAATTGGATTTGATTAGAGTTGATGAGTTCTTTCACTTGGTTCTTAAGATGCATAACTTATTCCATATCACTAACATAATGATTTTGCATTAAATTTTGGTGATAAATATTTACTTGTGTTCATAGGCCTAATTGTAAGGAGTTGAATCATGTTTTTACTTAATAAATACAACATTATCACATGAAGAGAATCAATCAATTGTGAAAATTTCCTATCTCTTGGTTGAATTGATGAGTTGTACTTATGGCAGTGGCATGTGTTTCAATGTTATTGGTAGTTTGAGGAGTGTTTAACTTAATGAAGTTTTGATTTTTATTTTTAAATGATGCATAACTATTGTGAAGTATGGATTCATATTGACTAGTAGGATTCAATGAAGGAATTCCTTCACATTGACTAACTGGTATCTGATAATCATGAAGAGCATACACAAGTGTGTGAAGGATGGGTACTTCATTACCAAAATCCCATCTCAAACACTAGGTTGCAAGTTTCCTCTGGACACTATATTAATGTTAGTATCAAGAAGACTGTAGAATATTTGTGAGTAAAGTGATTGGTACCATCCTATAAAGTTTATTAGCTTTTCCTTTGGTCATTTTCTACAATGAACTAATTCTATTAATGTCACTTGAGGACCAATGTTTTCTTGAAAATGTTGGAGAAATGTGCTAACAAGTTGTGTGAACGAGGTTATTGAGTTATTTGGAAATGATTAAAACCATTACAAGGCCATGTTTTTCAATGTTATAGGGAAGACTTTTACTAATATCACATCTTTAAAAATGAAATCACTACATAATGTGGTAAAATATGACACATGGTTATTAGGATCTCCATTACCATTATACTTTTCAAATCAAGGAATCTCTATGATTTATGCTATAGGTGTTCAAATGACAAAGGATTACATGTGAAGTATTGTGGATGTTTAACAATTTGATTTTTATTTAGGGTTAAATTTTTTTGCTCAAGTGATGTCATAATTTGTAAAAGTTGATTTATAATTGGATCAGTGGGTGACATGTTTTGAGAGGTTTTTGGATTTGGTTAACTACTATGATTAACTAATGGGTTACTAGATCTTGTATATTTATGAGGGATGATGAACATGGTAGTGTTATGGGTGAAGTTACAAAACTATAAGGATTGACACTAGGAATCCCTAATATTGGATTTAGGCCATTGGTATATTGTATTGTTGATGCTACATTTGAGGTATAAACATCAGAATGGAGGGCATGATTTTAGGAGAGAAAACTTGTTTTCCTACTTGGTTTTGAGAATTGGTAAATTCTTGAGCTCAACTAGCTATTGTAGGAATATCATAATCTACTATGTGAGATGGAACATAAAACACATCTATTCCTTGAGAATCATGTATCAACTTGCTAATGTTGTCCACAATAAGTACCATCTCTCTAGCTAGAACCTCAGTACTTAGGAAATATTGGACCTTCTAAATCCTTATCCATTTATTTTAGCTTCTCTTTTTGAACATGATAAATAGTGTCATCCAAATCCACATGAAGCTTATATTGTGAGGAATTCATACGTAATGTGTGATTAGGGATGAAACTCAAAAAGGATTGGGTCAAGGAAATACCTTTTGTTAAAGAGATAACTTATAGGCCTTAGGCTCCACAATGTTGGGAAAATGTTTCTTAACCTTGCAATTATATATGATTTATTGATATGATTATGTTGGTATGTGGTGAATGATCGTGCAAATATTGTACACTTGTATCAAGATGTGGGGTTCAGGGAAACGACCCAATTTTTTTTTCGCTGACACGTCAAGGTTTTTTCCCGTTGATATGTCAAGGCTTTCTTCCTACTAACAAGTCAAGGTTTTTTCCTGTTGACACGTCAAGGTTTTTTTTTTCCCACTGACACATCAAATTTTTTTCCCATTGACACGTCAAGGTTTTCCCATTAATATGTAAAATGAAAAATGACCTTGTAAAACCCTAACTCTAGAAGGCTACAAGAAGCTTATTATAAGTGGGTGGGATGTATGTAGATGGATTGTATTATGAGAGTCTGATAACAGTTGTGGTGTCTCTTGCTCTCTAGCTGTGATACTACAGTTGGAATCTTGATATGCAAGTATATTATAATCTTTTGATTTCTAAATAATATATTGGGTTGCTTTTGGAGTGTGGGGTTTTTCTCTCGAAAGCGTTTTCCCCTTATAAATAATTGTGTTGTGGTATGCAAGATAGTTTTGTTTATTTTTGTTTAATTTTTGTAACTGTTAAATATTTGTAAAAGTTTTGCATTATTCTCCCCTCAAGGTTAGTGTAGGAATTTGTTCTGCTACTTTATCTTCCTTACACATAGTAGATGTTATTGTAGCATGAGAGGCCATAATTCTAAAACTACATCTAATAGGTGTATTAGCAATAGGAAACCAAGTTGTGAAGCTCATATATGAGATTAAAAACACTTAAGTAAGCCTACTATAAAAGGAAAGTATATGATAGTAACAACAAATGAAACAATTTACAAAAGTAGAGGGAAATATCATAAAGGGGATGTAGAAACAAAATTATGATCTAAATCTAAGTGAAACTTGATAGGTCAAGGGTGTGGGGCATACTAGACAAGTAAGTTATTTTTTCTACATTTAAAATTTTGATGTGGTCTATAGTGTTTGAGTGTCCTATTTGATAAAATTTAAAGTTTGAGAGAAAATAAATTTCCAAAAATGTATCGAATTGTAATTTTTTTATGTGAAATACAACTATGCATGTAACATTCAGAATACTCAAGCAATAAATATAATTAAAAATGTTATTTTTAGTTTTTAAAAAATAGAATTTGACTTATCCTAACTTGATGCATCTAGAAATTGAAATATGTCTATCTTTTTACAATGGTAACAGTGCATGTTTTCCACTTTTTCACTATATGCACATACCTAAATGATCACTTTAAAAACTTTTAGATTTATTTTCAAATTATAGTATGACCTAATGCAGATTTATCAATGAAATTATGAACTAAATCCAATTTTCAATAATTGAATTTATGCCTAGTAATATTTTGAATACAAAATGCAATGCAATTTTTTACTTTTAATGGTTTTTAAGATAATTGTGTATGTATACATGATGAATGCAAACAACCTAATATGATGCTTAGTTTTTAAAATTATATCCTTAATATTTTAGAAGACTTAAAGTGTAAAAAATATTTAAATTTACCAAAATATTTGATTGGTAAAAGGGATCTAGGTTGTAGACCATCAATTAGGTTTGTGGATTAAAAATGGTCTCAATACCCACTTGGATGCAAACCTCAATAGAAGAGCCAAAATGGTGGATTAGTGTTCTAAACAATTATTATTTATTTGATTGGATTGATTAATTATTAATTGATTAAATTTAAAGATGTAATGATATTCCTATATAAACTATGCAAATGCAACAAATTGAGATGAATTATGAGAAAACCAAGACAAAAAGATAAAATTTAATTTTAAAAATGTAAAGGGAAAATACAAATGAACCTATCATAGAAATTTGGTGTTGAATTGACTATTCAAGGGCGTGGAATGACTTATACTATCTTCTTAAAGATTTTATTTCAAAAGTTTGTAACTCTAGATATGCAAGTCATGTTCTCCTAGGGTCATTGTAAGAACTTCATCTATTACTGAGAAAATCAACTTTCCTTGTATGGTTTGAATGGATGAACGAGTAATCAGTCTTACAAGGAAAGTCTCCAATTTTCCTTTGATCTAAAATATTGCACACATGAAAGAAGGGGAAAGGTTATTTCATATAGGGGCTTACCTAAGTCAAACTGATGAAGGGTACTCCCCTTACAATATCAACTCATAATAACAACAAGAATTTGCACATCCAAATGCAAAAATAAAGTAAATATTTTATTTTATTACTAAAATAAAAATAGCATTATAGCATTACACTTCCATCATATGTGCTTCTTGAGAACATCATTTGAAAATCTAAAAATTTGAGCCAAACTCTACTCTAGGCTCTCATGAGCTTACAATCAAGTCCCTACAACCAAGCCTCCAAGCCCCTAGCTTCTCTCATAGTCACCTACTTCCCCCTTTCTGATGGGTTTATATCCTTTCATCTTTATCTTCTCTAGAAATCAATCTATTTTCCTTCATCCCATCAAGGTTCATGGTACTTTATATTTTTAGCAAACTATAACCTAGGTTTTTTTCTTCATTCAATATGTTTTCCCTCAATATCAGATCTATATTAAATTCTTTCACCTTCTTTGCCTTAGTACTATTGTCTTCTTCCAATAAAAAAAAAAGACACAACTATTACAGTTATCTCTTTTTCTATGCCATCGATCAAAAAATTTGTGCCATGATTGGTAATTTAAAACTTATTTGTTTGACTTTATATCACCATTTTCTAATCAAACTAACCTATGATTCATAACAACAATGTGAATCATCCAACCAATCACCTTTCACCACTTGTCTACAAACGTCATCGCCACCTCCCTATCGGGTCCGACAAAAGTCATTCCCAGGACTTCATAGCATTGAAGTGACATCATACCAACTCCATCCGATAACCAAAATTCTCCTTGATAAAGCTTTGTCAAAATGTTGAAGGGACTCCTACTGATGTCCCATCAATATATATATCCCCATTTGATGTGAATCCTTCACAACCATTCACCGCTATCACCTTCACTCTTGCTATGTTGAAGAGACATGAAACAAGGTCTCTTTAAAATCCCCATGTAACTCTGATGAATCAGTTTACCAAACATCAGATGTTAGATTTCATTCCTCCTTCATGTTGCTTACCATCTTTCAAGTAAGGAATAAGCCCAACCTCCGTCTCGCAAAGATAAAAAATAATCCTTACCAACAAACCATCCTTTTGGGTGTCAAGGTTTGCAATTCCTCCATACATCATACATCTCTATCAGTTAAGTCAAGGTGTAAATATTAACGTCAAAGCCCAATGTATGAATAGTCACAACATTGAGTATGCCTCAAGCCTAAAGTGTGAAACCTGGTCAAACTTTTAAGTAGAAAATTACTAACTCCTTCTCTAGGAAGCAATAAGTGATAATCCCAAGGCCCAAAGCCTGAACCTTTGCATATCTTCAAAACATCAAACATAAAATCCATTCTCATGCTCAACAAAATCAAGCTAATTTAGCCCTTATTGAAATGTGACAACACTTTCCTTTTGGTTGATGTAAGATTTCTCTTACACCCTAGATGCTCCTACATTAAACACCCATGGTTGGAAATAAATGTTTCATGATTGTGACTCATAAAAATTTGTGGATCTGAAGCTCATTCATAATCCATCTTGTTTCCTTATTCACCTAAACCTTATTTCTCAATGGTCCCTATAACTTGATGTCCCTTCCATCTTTCATTCTTCCTCTCTTTCTCCCACCTTTGATAGAATTCATCTCCCACTAACATACATTATGAAAATATAAAAATTCATAAATATCAATTTCTTCTTCTTTATAAAAATAATGAAATTCATGCATTACCTCATTCTCTATTACTATGACAACCATTTGTTCATCATCACCCTTGGTTTCAACACTATATTCCTTTTTCCTCATGCCTTCTAAAAGACAATTTTCAGCCACAATCACTTCCTCCTCTACATGCACATTAATGTTAGTAGCATTATCAAAAGATCCGTCCTCTTCTTCCTACAACAAACTTCTAGGCATACTAATCTTCTTATCACATAAAAATTCATCAATTGATGCCAAGGAAAGATCACCAAACAACTCAACATTATCCTTCTCACCTCCTTCCCTATTTTTAACTTCAGTACCTTTATTTACCAATGCATTCACTATTGAAATATCCTCTTCTACACCAATCTTATCATGATCAAATAAATCATCTTCAACAAAACTTTCAACCTTCTCATATCTAGCCATCCCATTCATATCATTCACATGCAAACTAGAATCTTCTATGAATTCACAAGATGCAAGTTTTACCTTTTCTTCAACTGATTTAGCTTGGTTTTTCTCTTCTTCAATGTCCTTCATTTCTCTCCACTCTTTTATTGTTGCTACCACCTTTTTATTTTCATCCTTCATGTCTCCCAATAGACATCCCTTAGCTTCAGGTTCCTCAATATTTTCATACTCATCCTATCCATCGATGCCATATGCATGACACTCTACTACATCCTATTTCTTTCCTACATTCAAAAAACATAGAAAGATAGTAAAAAATACCTTAAGATCTTCTCTTCTCTTGTTTCCTCCTTTCAATCTCTACTCATTTCATTTATATCTTGTTGCATCTTTATAATTTATCTTTCTCTACTTTGGCCCTCTACTTGCACATTGAGGAAATCCTACTTTATTACCACTAAGGAAGGGTACTCCCCTTACAATCTAAACTCATAATAAAAATAGGAATTTGTAGAACCAAATACAAGAAGAAAGCAAACATTTTCTTTTAGTACTAAAATGAAAATGGTATTACAATGTTACATTGCCATCATATGGGCTTCCTGAGTACATCATTTACAAATCTATAAATCTTAGCCAAACTCTGCTCTAGGCTTTCATGACCTTATAGTCAAGTCCCTACAAGCAAGTCTCCAAGCTCCTAGCTTCTCTTACAACCTCCTAATTCCCCCTTTCTGATGGGTTTATATCCTTTCATCTTTATCTTCTCCAATAAGAAATATCTTATCCTTCATCATGTCCAGGTTCATGGTAATTTCTACTTTTAGAAAACTCTAACCTAGGGTTTGTTCTTCATTCAAGATGTTTTCCCTAGATATAAGATGTATATTAAATTATTTTTCCTTCTTTGCACTAGTACCATCATATTCTTCCAATCAACAACAAAGACACAACTATTACATTTATCTCTTTTTCTATGCCATCATTCCCTCAAAACCATTGATCAAAACATTCATGCCATGATTGGTCATTTGAAATTTAGTTGCCTCACTTTAAATCACCATCATCTGATCAAACTAACCTATGATTCACAACAATGATGTGAATCATCTGACCAATCACCTTTCGCTACCTGTCTACAGACATCATTGCACCTCCCTATCGGGTCCCGCAAAATTCGTCACTAGAACTTCACAATGTCAAAGTGACTTCATACCATCTCCCTTCGATAACCAAAAGTCTCCTTGATAAGCTTTGTCAAAATGTCAAAGGGACTCATAATGATATCCCATCGATATATGTATCTCCCTTCGATGTGAAGCCTTCGCAACTGTTTACCGCTATCACCTTCACTATCACTATGCTGGAGAGACATGAAACAAGGTCTCTTCAAAATCCCCATGTAACTCTGATGAGTCAGTTTACCGAATGCCAAATGTCAGAGTTCATTCCTCCTTCATGTCGCTTACCATATTTTGAGTAAGGCATAAGCCCAAACTTCATCTCATGAAGACCGAAACTAATCCTCACCATCTTGGATCAATTCGGGTGTTGGGGTTCACAGTTCCTCTAGACATCATACATCTCTAGTAGGTAAGTCAATGTGTAGATCTTAATGCCAAAGACCGATGTTTGACTGTTCACAACATTGAGTACGCCTCAAGCTCAAAGTTTGAAACCTAATCATACTCAAGTAAAAATGACCAACTCCTTCTTCTCTAGGAAGTGATAAGTGGTAAGCCCGATGCCTGAAGCCCGAACCTCTACACATCTAAAAAACATCAAACATAAACTCCATTCTCATGCTCAACAAAATCTAGCCAATTTAGCACTTATTGAAAATAAAAAACACTTTTATTTTGGTTGATGCAAGATTGCTCTTACACCCTAGATGCTCCTGCATCACAAACCCTATTTTGGTATTTCTACATCCACAATGTATATAATGATGTATACAAAGAGCTTAACAATGGTCAGGAAAAGGCTAGATGATAAATAAGTAATGAATTGACTAATGTTGCAACTCGCCACTCAAATATGCTTTCTTTCCTGGATTGAAGTCATGTACTTATCACCTTCAAAGAGAAATTGTTTCTCTGTTTGATTTCCTACAAGTGTTAATACTTACAAAACAAATGGACACAAAACATGAATAGACTGAAATGGTACTTGACTGAAATAAATGTTACAATAGTGTTGATAATTCTACTCTTGAATACTCTTGATTTATTTTAGGATGCTCAATTTTTCTCAAAGAAAGTGCTAGGATTAAAATGGTGAAAATAATTTATATGCAATTCTTCTAATTTCCCAAAAATCAAATATTGATAGTTGACAAATGAATAAAAAAATTCAAATAATAAAATATTGACACTCATATATCTAGCATGGAGCCAAAATGGGCTAGATAAGGGAATTATGGTACCCTAGTCCAAACCCATCCTTTCCGGGGCCTAAAAAGTTGGGGGTAAATATTAAATACCTATTTTTTATTTCCACTATTTGATTTTATGAATATATTTATAAAACATGTAATTAAATACATAATTAGGTCAATGCACATATGGGGAGCTAAATCTAGTGTGAAATTGTCAAGGGTGACAATTTTCAATAGTACACCATGGTCATATTATAAGAAAATTTGACAAACACAACATACAAAAGAAATGAACATGCCCCATTTAGTTCTCCTCTAGACACACTAAGATATTGAAAGATAAATAAAAAATAAGAGACTAATGGACAAAATATATCAAAACCTTCATATCTCTTTCCAAAGAGATTTAATTGTTATCTTGGATTTTTCATATTATAGGAAATACATATCCGTTAAGGCATATATGGAGATGATGAATTCAATTATTTAAGCAATAGGTATGTAGGTAGTGGGTTGTTTTAGCAGTGACCCTAGATTGCATTTTTTATAAAAGCACTAGGTTTTGGCTAAAATGTAATTTTATTTTATTTACATTGTTAAAGATTATTTTTTTGATGATTTTATTATGGATGGGTGACTTTGTGTAGGTGTTTATTTTATTATTTTGTCTTTTTGTGAATGCTTTTTTTTTTTGGATTTTTTTGAAATATTTGATGTTTTTATATTTTTTAGAATATTTGATGTGTTTTTAATTTTTCAGTTTAAGACAATAATAAGGATCTAATCTAATGTCTATTTCTAAGAAAAATTTCCTTAGTTAAGTGTAGGATCATTTATTATGGACTAGGTGGATTGGGTTTTTTATGATATTAGGTGATATGGATAATGCTAGGCACTAGTAGATTACCAAGCCATGTTAGGTGGCCAAGAAAAAATGTGATAGGTAGGTTGATATGGATGGAATTCTAACTTTATTATGAAGGAAATGGATAAGAACACGATATATGGTAGATTTTTCTTACTACACAGTATCTGTAAATAGGTTTTCACCATGGTACTTATCCAAAGTTCCACTTAAGTGGTTTTCAATTGAGGATGATTTTTATCTTTACTTTATTTTTATTTTATTTTTATTTGGTTACACATGGTGCTTGTAAAAAAAATTTCACCATGGTAGTTCCCCAAGGTGTAATTGAAGTGGTTTTCACCATTGGACATATTATTTGTCTAATTTTTTTCCCTTGGGATATCTCAATGGTTAAGCGCAATTTTTTTTGAGGTGACTGTTGTTGACAAGCTCTTGTACAGTCTTAATTTTATGTTTCCAAAGTTGATAAGATCCTAACCCATAGCTTGTCATGACAAAAATGGTCCCAACTAGTTAGGTTAAAAATATCCTTTTGTCTTGGTCTTTATTTTCTTTATTCTCTTTGACTAGATCACCTGCTTTAAAATTTTTGGTCTTGATCCTTTTTTGTAACTATGGAAAAGACAATTTTGATAGGATTATAAATGATTCAATGAATTGCGAGACTCTATATCTACAAAATCTAAGTCATGTAAAATAAATATTTGATACTACTCATTATTGATAATATTTTACAAGGATACTTTTAAAGAAGGAAATTTGACCTCAATAGGAAAAATAACTTCATTTCCATGGACTAATGAGTATGGTGTAGAACCCATAGGTATTTTGATGCTAGTATGGCAAGCCCATAAGGTAGGGTTTATTTGGATTTTATAGTCACAACCAATGTCATTGGCTATATTCTTTAGGATTTTGAGAATATTTTTGTTAGAAACCTTATCTTGAACATTACCTTGTGGGTAGTATGGAGTGGATAATTAGTATTCTATATGGAATTGTGAGAAAATACTACATACATATTGGGTTTTGAAAGGTGTACCATTGTCTATTATATTGGCATGGGGAAACCATACTATCAAATTAGGTAGTTAAGGTTAAACTTTGATATCTACTTACAGTTTATGTAGGCTAATGGGATGGTTTCTATCCACTTCATAAATTACTCAGTGGCTATGATAATGAACTTGTGGCTATTAGATGAGGTGTGGGTTATTTCTCCTATGAGGTTGTGTCCTTATTGTGAAAAGGGACATGGAGTGGTAATTGGTTGAAACTATTGGGCTAGTGTGTTAATTGGATCTCTATTTTGTTGACATTGTAGACATTTTTTCACTTGCTAATGTGCCTCTTGATCCATAGTAGGCCAATAGAATCTTTCTCTTAGTAGATTCTTATCAATGGTAGGGCCACTAGAATGTGACCAAAAAACACATTTTTGACCCTCATGTAGGGTAGTTTTATCCTATTCTAATTTTAAACATCTAATTAATGTACTATAAAGTATCTTTTGGTATAATATTTCACTAATAATAATGAAGTGATATGAGAAAAAGATAAAGGTTTACTTTTGGCTAGTGGTTAGGTTGGGTGGAATTTTATAATTGTGAGGGTAGGTGTAAATTTCATGGTACTATGATGAATCAACACCAATAATTTTTCATTTGAATTCTAACTCAGGGATATTGTTCAGTCAAGAACAAAACAGTTTTGAACTAGAAATTCATATCTTTGACTATGGTGAGGCATATCTAGAAGAGATCCAAAAAATTTCATAAAATATACAAATTTATTATTCAATATTGGTATTGTAGCATAGGGAAAATTCATGGATTAGCAATACAAGCAATAAACTTAAACTAAACCTAAAATAATAATCGAGAACAATATAAAACTATATAAATAATGCATAAATGAACGTTTTTACCAAACATCTATGTAATTCCATGAATAACCTTCATTAATCTTCTCCATTTTGTTGTAATATGATACTTGCCCTCATATTTTAATTAAGCATGCAAGTGTGGCCTCAAGACAAATGATATTAGCAAAAAATTGAAGATTCTAAAGTGGCTTCCAAACCTCATAGATTTCGGGAGGAGTAATAATGATAGAGGTAAAGCCAATTTATAAAAAATATGATTTTTGAATGACAGGCTCAGATTAAAAGAAAAATCAACGATTAAGATTAAAATATGTGACATGCAATAGGATTAGGGTTAAATTAGTGTGTGATAAAGCATAAATGGTGGGGATTAAATTAAATAATAATTTAATCACTAGTGGAAACTTGTTGAGACGGAAGAATAAAGATTGCATGAAATTGATGAAGTGATGAAGACAAGAAGACTATTTGTTAGAGACAATTAAATATTATCTAACTAGATAATTGAATGATCAAATTAGATCTAGATGTGATCCTAATAAAATGTTGCTTCCTAAAGTGTAAGAGATGTTAGATAAAACTAATAGTGCAATAAAGAGAAACAACAAGATACTAGGGCACCTCAATGATTAGCCTAAGAAGATGAACAATATGAAAGCAAGATAAACAAATAAATTGCTATTATACCTTCATGTTGTTGCTTCCTTGGTTGGCCCTTGATGTTGAAGTCTTGTGTGCTCCTTTAATGGCAATGAAAATGAAGTGGATGCAAGATGAATTGATGCAATATGGATGCTAAAATAGATGAGAGATTGAATGGCAATTTTGCAAGAGTTTATTTGCAAAAGACTTGATCCTCCAAAATGAAGGAATTGAAGGGGTATTTATAGGCTAAGTGGAATTCTCTAGAGAATTCAACGGTTGGGATTGATGCAACAAAGATCAAGATGAAGGGATATGGTGAGTTGAGGACTCACAAGCCCTCACATCTTGACATGTGGAGGGTGAGATGTCCTAGGGTGGAGTGATGTGGAGATGAGGTGGACCTTGGGGGATGAGAAGATTCCTTGGAGGAATAAAAGTGAATTAAAAATTCACAATGATTGAAAGAATCTAGTGGATAAGAGAGGGTCTCCAAAAAGCTAGAGATTTGTCACATGTGGGTGATGTGACAAGTCCAAGGTTCTAGAAGCCCTTGGCACATGTGAAGTGACAAGTCAAGGCTTCTAGAATCTTGCATGGGGGATGGGGAAGACCTTGGAAAGATAAAAGTGAATTAAAAATTCACATGGGGAAGAGGGGAACCTTGGTTGAATAAATGTGAATTAAAAATTCACATGGGGAAGGGAGTCCATACCAAAAATGGTAAGTGGGAAGGTTGACCAGAAAAGGTAATTAATGAGAGATTAGAGGCAAGTGGGAGATTATGGAGGATGTGACACTTAATATTGATTAAGTAGTGCACATCCTAATCACAGATTAATTAATTTAATCTGGATTAAAAGAGGATTATGGAGAATGTGACAAGGAGAGAGAAAAGAGGAATTAAAAATTGATTTTAATCCAAATAGGTTAAAAGAATAAATCAAATAATTTGTCATATTTATTTAATTTAGAGAAGAAAATGGGGTAAGGTAAAGTATTTAATTTATTTAATTAGATACTTTAGGAACCTTAGGCAGAAAATGAAATAATGATTAAATAAATTATTTAATCACTATTAATGAAATAGATGAATAAAGTAGACAATTTTGATCATATGGAAGTGATCAAATTTGGATGTCTACATTTTGCCCCTCTTCGAAGTATTGTTAGAATAACCGTGCTTCGAAGAAAAGAAAGTGCAGATGACTCTATAGAGGAAGTGACCGAAAGAGGATGCCTCAGCATGGGGAAGAGGATCTGAGTCATTCAATTAATGAGGAATGGATGAAGATGCCCCAATCCTGGAAGGAGTTGATTATGGCAGGGAAAATGGATTAATGGGAAGGGTATGCCCCCTCGAGAGGGCGACGGGGGAAAAAAAAGAGGGGTCCCGGGTGACCTCTCGATAGGAAGAAACGGATGGGGGAAAGGATGAGAGATGAGAGGGGATATGAAAATGACAATGTAAAGTGATGAAACAAAAAAAAAGGATAAGTGATGGGAGATAAAGGTGAGCACAAATGGATGCAAGGAAAAATGTGATGTTGCCCCAATCCAGGTACAATCCAGGTTGGGCGGATGGTTGATGGAGTGTTGTTGATGAGGACATGATACATCCCAAAACAACACAAGGATAGGGAAGGATACATCCTGATGAGGATGAGGATGAGTGTTGTTGACGAGGGAATGATACATCCCAAAACAACACAAGGATAGGGAAGGATACATCCCACTGATGATGAGGATGAGGATGAG
Organism: Sequoiadendron giganteum; assembly: GCA_007115665.2. Classification (NCBI taxonomy): domain Eukaryota; kingdom Viridiplantae; phylum Streptophyta; class Pinopsida; order Cupressales; family Cupressaceae; genus Sequoiadendron; species Sequoiadendron giganteum. The sequence goes on along the minus strand of CM021110.1, from coordinate 365,878,314 downwards.
TGTTGTTGACGAGGGAATGATACATCCCAAAACAACACAACGATAGGGAAGGATACATCCCGATGAGAGCGTTGTTGACGAGGGAAAGATACATCCCAAAACAACACAAGGATAGGGAAGGATACATCGCAGAGATGAGAATGATGATGATGATGAGGATGATGAGGATGATTGGATCAAGGCTTGTAGCAAGGCTAAAACCAAGAGTGTGATTAGATTATTTGAATGGATGAGGATGGGGGAGATATGCAAGATGATGGAATGGAAAATGAAATGCAATCCTAATGCAATTTGCCATCCTTAGAGCACTGATTTTTGCTATAGCATAAGACACCGGGCATCAGGGTATGTAAACCAAGACGAATTAGTGTCTAATGCATAAAACAAGCACAACAAACAAGAAGGCTATTCCAACACCCCAAATTCATAAAGACAGTGGTCGGGCCTGGTATTGGGATAACCACAAGCACAAAAGGATGCCCCAGCATAACACAAGACCACAAGAGTCTTGGTGGGTACTACGTGGGACAACCAAGAAGACAAAAACATAAAAAAAAACATCAAGATACGCCCCTATGTTTACTAGTCAAAGCACACCATGATATGATAGATCAAGGTGACCATGACAAGTGATGATAGGGAGCTCAAATGACAAACAAAATGTCAAAAACATCAAAAGATCACAATCAAGTTTGAAACATCCTTTGCCATAGGATCAAGATGATGGATGGGGTTGATGAGGTCTGTTAGGAAGGATACATCCTGTTGAGACCGATGATGAATAGTAAACTAAAAGATCAATATGACGTAGGATACCAGAAACCAATTGGATCGTGTGATACAGATGACCGTTGTTTGATAAGCACCAGCTAGGATAGGGACATACTTGATGACACGACAAGACAATAGGACTAACACACCCTAAAGACCTAGGGGCTCGAGGGTTGATCAGAGATCAACCATGCCTACGTGAAAGCGTAGAGGCCTCGTAGTTCAGGAAAAGACCATGGTAAAAGTGGAAAGAGGATGATGAAGATAGAGGATCAGATGGAAAAAATGCCCAGGGGGCAGACCAAATGATTGACCTTGGCTACGTGAAAGCACAGGGGCCACGTAGCTCGACACAAGTCCAAAGATAGACGATGGAAGAGACAAGACAGACAAAAGATAGAACCCTAGGGGTGGATCAAATGACCGACCTTGCCTACGTGAAAGCGCAGGGGCAACATAGTTCGACCAGAGACCGACGAAAAACAATGGATAAGGGATGATGAGATGACCAAGATAAATGGATAAAATGATGGAGAGGATATGATGAGCCAGGATAGGTCACAGGATTGGATGGTCGATATGTGGGATGTGGGTTATGTAGAGCTCAGTGATGGGATAGTGACCTAGATTATTAGAATATGAATTGGGAGGATGAGAGGATGTATAGATGAATAGATGAATGATGAAGAGTGATAAGATATCAAAAAGATGTAGGAAATAGATAGGAGTGATGATAGTGAGATAACAAGTCATTGGATTGCATGAGGGTAGCCTATAGCTAGAGACCAATGACATGGGATTATGAGATGGAAGGAAAATGGATGGATGGATAAAGATGGGGAGATAGAAAGATGCTAGGATATATGGATAGAAGGATAAGGATTCAAAAAGATGACATGGATTACTGGGTAGATAAATGGATGAGGAGATAAGGATGAAAAGATGGAAAAGGATTTGTGGATAGGAAGATAAGGATAGGGAGATGGATTGGATGTTTAGATAGATGAATGGGGAGATAAGGATGAAAGGATGAAAAGGACTATGGGATGAGAGGATGGGGAGATGGAGAAGATTACCTGGCAGAATGGATGGACAATGTCTCCAAGGACCCAATTGCAAATAAGGAGATGCCCCCACTCTATATGTGTCATGCATGACGAGGCAAGAGGGATAGCAAGATGGGTGGATAAGGGAGTGAGATGGGCAATGGAAGATAGATAGAGGTGGATAAGGAATATGATAGTGTATGGATGGGAATATATGCCAAGAGGTGTCCAAAGCATGTATATAGGTTTTCCCCTACATTTATCAAGATCACAAGGAAGAGGGAGGAAGTGGGATAAATGGGATAGGATGGATAGGATGCAGAAGATAGGCAGATGTAGGAGATGGAGGAAAGGAATGCGTAAGTGGATGTTGCCCCGAATCGTGGAAGGAGACGAGGTGGGGAATTTATGCATGATGCTTGTTTGCCAAGTTTTCATCATGGTACGTATCCAAGGTGCTTGTTTTCCAAGTTTTCACCATTGGACGAATGATTTTCTCTTTATTATTTTTTTGTTTTTTTGTATTTTTCTGATTTTTTGGACTAGGATGTGGACGAAGATGGATAAAGATAAGGATATGGATATGCGGATTTTTAGAGGAAAATTGATAAGGATAGGGATGAAGGACTCGCGCATCAAGTTCCATATGAGGTAATAAGAGCCCATGTTTGAAGTGGCCAGCGGATGTTGGTACAACCCTATTAGACTGAATGGTTTATGCAAGAGGATGGATTAAAAGAATTTGATGGGGGAGATAGAGAGGATAGTGGAGGGGATGTTGGAAAGTGTATGGATGTAATGATGGAGTGGATGTATGATGGGGGAAGGTGTTTAGGACCAACATTGGCACATGTGATGGTGGATGCGAAAAGATAGGTGGATGAATAGATGGATAGGGTGGCGATAATGGAGGAGTTGGGATAGTGATTTTTGGGATGTAGGGACCCAAAATAGATTTAGGAGATGGAGGAGGTGAATGATTTTGTGGGGGAATAGCAACTTTGGATGTCATTATGGACTTTTCAATTAAAGGTATGGCACCTTTTTTCTTTGGGATCCATATGGTTTTTATTTTTGCTTCGGTGGGCCTTTGTGGCCTTTTTGATTGATTTGGATTTTGGACTCGATTTTTCTGTTCTTCAACATGTCTTTTGAAGGGGACATGAGGAGCTTTAGATTCACGTGGACATTTGGATTTATACATTTTTGCTTTGGCATCCAAAGTGCTTTTAGTAGCAAGGGGATAGATGAGAAGAGATGAATGATGTGGAGCGATGGAGGTAGGGTTAGAGGAACTATGTGTAGATGGAGAATGTGTAGGTATGTGCCTTTGTTGATCCTGATTAGGAGTAATGAAGGAAGGATTTTTATGTGGTGTATGAGGGAGAGGGGGTGGATGAATAGGATAAGATGGAGGGGGTGATTTTGGGATGTAAGGACCCAAAATAGACTATGTATATGGAGGATGTGTGGGTTTTGATGGAGGGATATAAGAACCCATAGTAGATGAAGGATGAGAAATGATGGATAGAGGGACATAAGGACCCAAAATGGATTTAGAGGATGAGGGAGGAAGATGGATAGTTGTTTGTAGGTAGTATGATGGAGGAGGGGGGATGGCGGCATATGTCTTGGTAGAGCGATGGAAAGTACCTCTTGTGCCTTTAGAAGAGGATCGTTTAGGATGTACGGAGGTTGTACCAACATCTTTAGAGTGTGGGTTTTGGGAGATATATCCAAGACCATGTGTGCCTGGATGTTCTTTGACTTGGATGGGCTCTAAAGTACCTTGCTCATGAAGGCCTAAACCTTTTCCTTGATATTTCATATTTTGTAGCATGTGATTTATGGTAGGATGCTTATTCTCTTGGAAGCATGATGCGAGCACATTAGTAGGTGGAAGAGGAAAGGTGGTGCATAGACATTGTTTTTCTTCTGCAAGAAGACCACCATGGACGCATGTAATATTACCAAGGTGATACAAAAGTGGCATTGGGATGGTAAGACTAGATGGCGATGAAGGATCATGTGATGGGGATGAGGGGATAGCAACATTAGGAGGAATGAGTGATAAGGGATCATGAGAGGTAGTGGATGATAAGGGCTCCTGAGATGGAGTGATTGGATCTTGAAGGCAAATGGGATCATGGGATGGATTGGAGGAGATAGCATGATCTTGAGATGGGGTGGATGGGAGGATAGGACTTGGTTGAGGGTATGGATCATGAGATGAAATCGATGGAAGACTATGTTCTTGAGATGGAGTAGATGGGATGGAGTGATCTTGATTTGGAGGAGGGGATATGCTTGTATGCTTTGGATCAATCTGTTGGCATGAATCATCTTGTGTGGGATGTATGATGATGGAAGAGTGTTGGAGGGGTTCCACAACTGGGGGAGAGAGGAGGATGGAGGATTCATGAAGGTCATTGAATTGAAGTTTGTGAATATTAGGACTAGGAGGAGGGGATTGGATGTCTTCAATGGATTTGGTGGATCTAGTAGTAGAATATGGGGATTCAATGGATTCGATGGGTTTGACCGGCTCAATCGTGTGGATGGTGGTAGGAAGGGTGATGAGAGGGATAGGTGTAGGATGGAGGAGGGCCTCATCACTAGTGATAGTACATGATAGAGTGGGAGGGCATGGTGGCTCTTCTTGCATGAGTCCTTGGGCGACATTTGGAAGAGACATAGGATTAGGTAGAGTGATGGGAATGGATGGAGGACTAGGATTAGGGATTGGTGGATTAGGATTAGATGTGGGGATGGGATTGGATGTAGGATTAGATGAAGGGATGGGAATGGATGGAGGATTAGGGATTGGTGGATAAGGATTAGATGAAGGGATGGGATTGGATGTAGGACTAGGAGGAGATGGAGGATTAGGATTAGATGAAGGGATGGAAATGGATGGAGGATTAGGATTAGATGAAGGGATGGGATTGGATGTAGGACTAGGAGGAGATGGAGGATTAGATTGAAGGGATGGAAATGGATGGAGGATTAGGATTAGATGAAGGGATGGGATTGGATGTAGGACTAGGAGGAGATGGAGGATTAGGATTAGATGAAGGGATTGGATGTAGGATAGGAGGAGATGGAGGATTAGGATTAGATGAAGGGATGGAAATGGATGGAGGATTAGGATTAGATGAAGGACTAGGAGGAGATGGAGGATTAAGATATAATGCGGTGAAAGGGAGAGTGATGTAGGAAGATGTGGATGTTGGATTAGATTGGGATGGGGAGTGATAGTAGGAAGATGTAGATGAAGGATTAGAATGGGGAGATGTGGAATTAATGTAAGGGTATGGGGATGGGGGATTGTGATAGGAAGGTGTGGATGTTGGATTAGAATAGGAAGATTGAGGTGGTGAACCACCATAGGAAGACATGTATGGTGGGTTGGCATAGGAGGATATAGATGGTAGATTAGGATGAGAGGATTGAGATGGTAGATTGTGATAGGAAGGTGTAGGTGTTGGATTAGGATGAGAAGATTGGGATGTGGGATTAAGGTAGAGGTATTGGGATTGTTGATTATGATGAGGATAAGAGGATGTGGATGTTGAATAGGATAGAGGTTGAATTGGAGGACATGATGAATATGTCGATGGTGAGGATGTTGGATATCCCTTGTCAAGGGTAACATAAGAACCATTATTAGATGTGGATGAAGGAATGGTGGGATAGTTTGAAGAAGTAGTGGGATTTTGGAAGGCGATTGGAGAGATCTTACTAGCAATGATAGCGTCAAGAGGATCTATATAACAATCTTCATGATCAACAAGATTTTCATTATCGTCATCAACGGAGTTAGGATTCCCCTTGAATACTATTATTGGTTGTGTGAGAGGGGGATAAAGACTCATGATGGATATAGATTAGAAGGAAAGAATAGATGATGGATAGAGAACTAGGATGAATTGAAAGCTCATATGGGGATTGGATGAAAGCTCAGATTAGGACTGAATAAAAGCTCAGATTAGGATGATGGGATTAACGTTCAGATTAGAATTGGATTGGAGCTTAGATTGAGATTGGATAAAAGGATATGATAGAATTGATTTGAAACCAGGATCATGGGTTTCAACTAGAGGACGTAAGGTGTTGACAATCAGATTTTTGCCAAATTTGGCAGTTTTCAAAAATTGTCAAATTTTGCCATTTTGGGAAACTTTGTAGGGATATGTTTGAGAGTCCAGTTTTTTCCACAGAATACCCAATACTAAGATAGGATGAATTTCCAACTAACATCAGAAATATGATACATGCATTTAGAGTTATTAACGAAACAATTCGTTAAAAACTAGAAAATTGAAAAAAATAAATACTAATTTGTGATTTTGAGGGTCAAGATGAAAGCTTGAGGCTCTGAAAACATGTTGAAGGAGGATCCAATGGAATTAGTAGTTGATTGGGAATCCAAATGCCATCTCCTAATGCAACTAACCATAAAATTTCAGCCAAAACCCACATCCGAGTCAAAAGTTATGGCCTTCGGAAGTTTCGGAATAAAAATAAAAAAAATAAAAAATGAAGTCTAGGTGATTGGGATGGATGATTTGATGATAGATATGGACTCCAATGATGTTCTAAGAAGCACTCATGCAGTCTGGTCGATGAAACATTGATTTTCAAAAAATGTTGACCACTCAAGACAGGGAAACGATCGCTCAGAACGGGTAATCAAATATTTAGGTTGGATAGATAGATGGTTGGGAGGGGTGAATGGGGGCTTGGAATGGCCAAATGAAGGTTTGGATTGATCAAATGGTCAAATGGAGGCTTCGGGGATTCGAACGGAGGTTAAACGGGTGAAACTGGCCATTCAGCGGGGCGTATTTGCCCCTCTGTAGAAAATGGCTGAAACAGAGGGCAGGGTCGCCCCTCTGCAGAAAATGGCTGAAAAAGAGGGCAGGGTCACCCCTCTGTAGAAAATGGCTGAAACAGCAAAGGGAAGATTCGCCCCTCTGCAGAAAATGACCGAAACAGAGGGCAAGGTCGCCCCTCTGTAGTGAAAATTTGAACTTGGTTTGGATAAGGGATTTTGGCAAGGACTTAAAATGGTTTAATGACAGTTTGACTTACCAAAATTTACTGGTTCTTCACAAAAAGACACTTTGAACAAGCACAATCCTATGATTAACATTTTAATGGGTATGGTCGGCAAAGGTCTTACTCTAGGATGAACAAGGTATCTAGGGAGTCCTCGATATACGCTCGGTACGTGAGGCACAACCATGAACACCAGTTCGTCACAAGCGTGAGTCGGGAGCCCCAACAAGATACTGAAAGGCTCAGACCAACTCTTCACGTCTATCTAGGTATCACCCTAGCTTCGACATTTCGCCAATTACGACGCAACTAGATTGAGGTACAGCTTTGGCTCTCCCCCCTTTATATACCCTGTCGGTATGCGTGGTTGGGATCGTCCCTTGGGGTGATGAAATCCCCAAGCAGGTCCCGCTAAGAAGATGACACTAATTATTTCCAACTACCTCCTTCGAATCCGTACAACATGCAAAGGAGGAAGGTGAAAACAAACTAATGCCCCCTTAGGGTAAAATAAGTAAAATAGACACAACAAACAGCAAATATTACTTTCCCCTACTTATACTAAGTACCTAGATAAAGTAGCAAGGAAAGAATTTTAAAAATCAGAATAAAAAGGAAGGTCCTGCAAGGAAATGTTAGTTGTTTATCTTCTCCCTTCTTTGTGATGTGCAGCAAATCTGACTTCACTCACCACCAAACAAGATTAGCGGGTTAGAGCACAAAACAACAAAAGAAAGAGACAAAAACGAAGCTAAAATGTCCCTTTTTTACCTTCCCGAATGTGTTGTTAAGGGCAGATTCACCCCTCTGCAGAAAATAGTCAATTAGTAAAGGGCAGGGTCACCCTTCTGCAGAAAACAATCAAAAGGGCAAGGTCGCCCCTCTGTAAAAAACAGTCCGAAAACAGTCAAAAAGGGCAAGGTCGCCCCTCTACAAAAAATAGTCAAAAAGGGCAAAGTCGCCCCTCTGCAAAAAATAGTCAGAAAATAGCCTAAAAGGGCAAGGTCGCCCCTCTATAGAAAATAGTCAAAAGGGCAAGGTCGCCCCTCTGCAGAAAACAGTCAGAAAACAGCCTAAAAGGGCAAGGTCGCCCCTCTACAGAAAACAGTCAAAAGTAGCCTTAAAGGGCAGGGTCGCCTCTCTGCAGAAAATAGTCAGAAATAGCCTAAAAGGGCAAGGTCGCCCCTCTACATAAAACAATCAGAAATAGCCTAAAAGGGCAGGGTCGCCCCTCTGCAGAAAACAGTTAGAAATAGCCTAAAAGGGCAGGGTCGCCCCTCTGTAGAAAACAGTCAGAAATAGCCTAAAAGGGCAGGGTCGCCCCTCTGCAGAAAATGGCTAAAACAGAGGGCAGGGTCACCCCTCTGTAGAAAACAGTCAAAAACAGAGGGCAAGGTCGCCCCTCTATAGAAAATAGTCAGAAACAGAGGGCAAGGTCGCCCCTCTGCGACATCCAAGAGCGAAAGTTTGCCTCTCTGCGACCTGAATCTGCAAACAAGCAAACAACAAAAATATGAAAGAAAGAGACCCCTATGTGGGTCCCATCGGGCGTGCCAGAAATGTGATCCTAATAAAATGTTGCTTCCTAAAATGTAAGAGATGTTAGATAAAACTAATAGTGCAATAAAGAGAAACAACAAGATAATAGGGCACCTCAATGATTAGCCTAAGAAGATGAACAATATGAAAGCAAGATAAACAAATAAATTGTTGTTATACCTTCATGTTGTTGCTTCCTTGGTTGGCCCTTGATGTTGAAGTCTTGTGTGCTCCTTGGATGGCAATGAAAATGAAGTGGATGCAAGATGAATTGATGCAATATGGATGCTAAAATAGATGAGAGATTGAATGGAAATTTTGCAAGAGTTTATTTGCAAAAGACTTGATCCTCCAAAATGAAGGAATTGAAGGGGTATTTATAGGCCAAATTGAATTCTCTAGAGAATTCAACGGTTGGGATTGATCCAACAAAGATCAAGATGAAGGGCTATGGTGAGTTGAGGACTCACAAGCCCTCACATCTTGACATGTGGAGGGTGAGATGTCCTAGGGTGGAGTGATGTGGAGATGAGGTGGATCTTGGGGGATGAGAAGATTCCTTGGAGGAATAAAAGTGAATTTAAAATTCACAATGATTGAAAGAATCTAGTGGATAAGAGAGTGTCTCCAAAAAGCTGGAGATTTGTCACATGTGGGTGATGTGACAAGTCCAAGGTTCTAGAAGCCCTTGGCACATGTGAAGTGACAAGTCAAGGCTTCTAGAATCTTGCATGGGGGATGGGGAAGACCTTTGAAAGATAAAAGTGAATTAAAAATTCACATGGGAAAGAGGGGAACCTTGGTTGAATAAATGTGAATTAAAAATTCACATGGGGAAGGGAGTCCATACCAAAAATGGTAAGTGGGAAGGTTGACCAGAAAAGGTAATTAATGAGAAATTAGAGGCAAGTGGGAGATTATGGAGGATGTGACACTTAATATTGATTAAGTAGTGCACATCCTAATCACAGATTAATCAATTTAACCTGGATTAAAAGAGGATTATGGAGAATGTGACAAGGAGAGAGAAAAGGGGAATTAAAAATTGATTTTAATCCAAATAGGTTAAAAGAATAAATCAAATAATTTGTCATATTTATTTAATTTAGAGAAGAAAATGGGGTAAGGTAAAGTATTTAATTTATTTAATTAGATACTTTAGGAACCTTAGGCAGAAAATGAAATAATGATTAAATAAATTATTTAATCACTATTAATGAAATAGATGAATAAAGTAGACAATTTTGATCGTATGGAAGTAATCAAATTTGGATGTCTACACTAGACATAAGTGATAAATGACTAATTAGATAACAAAGAGATTATATAATTATAGAGGAATATGCTAGGGATAAATCGTTTTATGAATTAAATAATAATCTAATAACATTTAATATTTTGGGCTCAAATTAAATAAATAAAGATTTATTTAATTAAAGGGAGAAAAGGCTAAGAATGAATTAATTAAAATTTATAATGAAGATGAAGAAGTTAAGGGTTGCAGGCCTAGGAAATTTTTTAGTGTCTACAGTTTTCCCCTCTTTGATATAATGTCATATATCGCATTGTGTCAAAGAAAAATAGTCAAAATATGCCCCAATGCAATTAGGATAGGGTTGTGCCCCCTCAGAATAATTTTACAATTTTTTCAAAAAAAATCAAAAACATTAAAAATTGTTTTGAAAAGTCAATTTGATGGCTAGAAAAGAAATGGCAAAGTTGGTTTCAGATTTTGTTATGTTTAGAGCGTCCGAAGTTGTTTCAAACATGAAAAAAGGTGTGTCCAGTTATAACCCTAGGTCAAAACCCTAATTTTGGTGGGGGTATAAATAGGAATTGGGAAATTTTGAGTTCATTTTGCATTTTAAACTTTGGAGATTTGGAGCTCTGACTAAAGATGGAGCATGTTCCTCACCGCGAGCACATGGCTTAAAGAGTTTGCACATTCAGGTGGTCAGAGGGCGTAGGAGATATGATAAATCACTACGAACCCACTTGGTCAAATTTTATTTTCACACATTTCTAGGTAGATTTTAATTTTGTTAGTTAGTTGCGTCACACAAAAAGAGCCCCAAGTGTTATCGCATTGTATGCATTTGCATGTAAAATGAGACAATTGTCATCAACTTGCCTAGGGTAGGTTAGGTATTCTTAATTTTGTGATGCAATTGTTAAAATGTGACACATTCATGGGTTGGTTAACCACATCCGTGAATGCGTGACTCAATTGGTTGTGATTCTACGCAATATCATAATTATGGGCCACAATTTCTTATGAGTGATGCAAGTGTTGTAGGGACCTTCAATTGATTTTGGGGTTCAATGCAAGTGATTTCTTGCAACGCATGTGCAAATGTGCACTACAACTATAAAAATAATGAGGCATTTTAATTTGTGTGAGGTAATTGATTGGAAAAAAATTCAATCAAGGTTTCTTTTTGACCTATTTTTTGTGACATATGAAAAATTTACTGACATAATGGTTATGAAGTTGATCCCAAGTTCATTTAGATCCGATTTATACTAGAGAGTCCTGCCAGCCTAAGACCTATTGATTGAGAGATCAGATTTCTAGCAGTGAGAGGCGTAGGTTGTGGCAACTTGGCCTATATCATGTGGTGTCCATGCCCATCATTAACTAGTATCACCCACATGTGTCTGTGTCACTACCCCTATGTACATATATACATATGGTTTTGTGATCTCCATATGTCGATCTACTAGTGGACGGAACACTGCAATGTGCTCCCAAGCCCAGACCATCAAAAGAGTCACACCACAACTCATCAACTGTCCTCGTCTGTAGGCTATGTCATGTAGCTGAAAATGAACCATCACCAATAAAAATGGACCCCATGCATACACTGTCTCCCTGGCCAACATACCCACAATCATCTCTCCCCATCCAACTGCAAATTTGTGTCCTCGATTATCTAGGATAACTATCTTGGCTATCGCAATACATAGAATATAGTCAAATATCTCATACCGAGCAGCCAATGTCTCCCATATAATCTCGTATCTATTGATACCCAGCTGAGCTATAAAATCATATAGATAAAAATCATCTAGTGCACAATATCCTAATCTAGGATCATATCTCACTCTCTCTCCTCGAATCGACAGACATAAAATCCTATAGACATCCTCCAAAGCAATGGTCACCTCCCCTGTAGGCAGATGAAAGGAACATGTCTTTGAATGCCAACACTCAGCCAACATAGTCAACATACCCCTATTTTACAAATTCAATTCAATAAGAAACCATGCTTCCCCAATGCAAAACATACTTTAGCATATCAAAACCACTCGAAATATCATGGAAAACTCAAAATTTCACTCTACTGCTTCATGCCCAACACCCTCTTAGACCTCCCTTGCAAACAAACAACATTCCATCACCTATTTATTTATGATATTCCTTCAAATATTCTAAATAATTATTTGCATCGATGTTTTCCTAAAGCCTAGACAACAAATTTTTGAATTGACAATTTTCATTCAATGGTGCTCCCGCACCATGTATTCTTCCATAGTTTGTAGACATATATATGACATAAGTTGACATTTTGTATGCTTTTCAATGTTATAGATAAAATTATCTATCATACCAAAGAAAAAGACAAAGAGGAAACTAACAAACGAAGATAAGGAAACCTTCAAAGCAAAGCTGAGAGTTCAGATGATGACATATCGTGAAAAGCAAAAATTGGAAACGCTTGATTAAAACAAGCCAATTGAAGAGGAACCTCAACCATCAAAAAGAGAAAAGGAATTGGCAGCACAAAAGGCACGAATGTGAAAGAATCGTGGTAATATAGATTCAGATACCATAGTTGGAAACACACACTCTACAATAAGTGAATATGAAGTGACACCATTAAGAACAAGTGAATATGGAGGGACACCATCTACTGCAAGTGAATATGGAGGGACACTATCTACCACAAGTGAATATTGTTGGACACCATCCAACACATCTCAAGTTGAGAGTACATCATCACTCAGATTTGACAAAGAAGGTATGCCATCATCCCCACGTGAACCTCAAGGTGTGTCTTCTTCTCCACCCTCAATCGAAGGTATGCAATCTAGCCCACCTCAATTAAATATTGATGAAATTCTTGATGTTGAGATGTATGTCCCTAGGAGAACACCACCTAGAATTTTTCATAGAAAGCCAAAGTATTTGATTAATATTGATGAGGATATTTTGCAGTGCATGGAAGGTAAGATTGCAGCACAACACTTGGAGACGATATGCTGATAAGATTTGTAAATTCTTCTTTGAAAGGCTAAATGAGACCACAAGATGTCAACTATTTTTTGAAATGATGCGGGGTGTAAAGTATAGGAACATCATGAAGACTCTTGGGTTGAGAACATCGAATGCATCGAGTGAAGACACTATTGTGAAGAATCTAATGGATTCTTATGAGAGTGTGGGTAAGACCTCACACTCAAAGGATAGTAATGTCACTCAACATGTCATTACATCAACTTTAGTAAGCTTTCAAACAAATACATCTCATATTATTAGAAATATGAGTGAACGGACGAGAATTAGTAGAAATTTTTTATCAAGAGCCATTCAAAGGCGACAAAGAATTGAGGGCACTAATTCAAATGAATTATGGGCATTCTTAGGGAGACTATCACAAAAAGATAAAGAAGTTTTTGAAGCCTTGATAACACTAATTGAAGAGTATTGGAAGAATAACACAAGGCCATCTCTGAATCAAAGGGACGTGGTAAGAAGGAGAACCGTTTGTCAGAATCATGAGCAACATCGAAAGCATTTTTTGGATATCTCAAACCCAATTTTTTCATAAATTTGAAAATGATTATCCTAAAATTAGTATTTGTCAAATATTTTTTGAAATTATTAAACATTTTTATGTCAAGATAAATCACACATGCACTACTTGTTTTTGTAGACTACATATTGAATTCTCTAACCATTATGATTTTTATCATTCTATATGTTTAGATTTGCATACTAATGGTGTTTTGAAGGATTGTGGCATAGAAGCCCCACCAAAATCTTCAAGAGGGTTCTTATCAAATTTTTATTTGAAATAGAGGATGGCCAAATATTTTACAGGACAACATGCTTGGATTGTTCATGTGAGCATTGTGGTGGATTCCAGCATATGCCAGTATGTCAACATATGGAAAGCATAGATGAGGTGGGACAAAAACTAGTAGAGTTCAGGAAGTATAAAATAGTGGCATATGCTACAAAAGATGGGTCTCAAGAAAAAAGGTATGATTTGGTTATTGAGAAGATTCCAGTGTACTAGTTTATGTCCATGTTTCATGACAATATACTATCTAAGTATGCAATGCATACCCATAGAGCCCGATGGTTGGACACACAATTCAAGCTATGCAAGGACACCTTCCTAGTTGGTAGCATAGTATTAGTGGTTGACTTTGCGAAGAACTACACTCTACAACCACAACGTGAGGTGCAGTCACAGTATTACAACTCCAAACAAGTTTTGACATTTGTGCACATAGCATTCCTTCATGCATTTGATAGTACAGATGACCAGAGGAAGGTATTGAGGGAGTACCACTTTTACATTAGTGATGATCGCACACATTCTCTAGATTTCATGCAAGGTTGCTTCCAGATGTTCTACAGTGGTTTGGCTCAGAGGGGCATAGCATACAACAAACATATAATATGGTCGGATAACTATGAAGCATAGTTCAAGAACTCATGCATGTTCTACTGGTTGTGCAAGATGCATGTCATTACAGGTGTTCAACATATGTGGAACTTTTGTTAGGTCGGGCATGAAAAGGGGGAGCATGATGGTGCAAGAGCATGCCTGAAAAGAGAATTAGCATGAGAAGAGTTAAAGTATACAAACAGTGCAAAGTTGACATATCCAAAATCAATCATCGGGTGGTGTAATGCTTCGATGGGTCCAGGTAATGAAGGTATGTCTTTAGTTCATATATTTTTTTGGTTGATGGATGATAGTAACATTGCACCATATGAGGATTGTTGTACACTAATAGGATCGAGTGAGGTACACTCTTTCCTTAGCTCAAATGTAGGTCAATGGAGTATCGATACATGCAAGATGGCATGCTTTTTTTCTTCATGTACAATGCAAGCCTAGAATGATTGTGAGTCAGGGGAGTGGGTTGACAAATGGTTGACAAGTTATCTTAGCCCACTTCACATGTATCAACCTTTGACGACATTGGAAATGACACAGATGGAATCATCAGTTGACTTTGACCACGTATCATATCTAGTTCAACTAGGTGATATATCTACTTGCTTAGATTTTGAAATTCCATATCGTTATCTTACTTTGTACTGTATTCATAATGTTGACTAATTTTAAGAGATTTTCTGCACATATCAATGCAAGGCATGTTTATGCAATTATTGCAAATGAAGACAATGAAGAGGGAACAAAATATTACCTGTGTTGTTGTGTTGAGGCCAAAAATAAATTGGAGGCCCCAATTATAGATGGAGAAAACATTGAATACCCTACAGGCTCAGTTGTGGTTACTGGAACGTGGTGTAGAAGGTACCCACATTCGAGTGTTAAACATTGGTTGTTTTAGGACTTTGAAACACATCGTAAGATTATTCATTACTCAAACCTTGTCGTGGAATCCAATGTTCGTTTGACCAAATATGGGGGTAGACCTCTAAACAAGACCTTGTGGAAGGTCCGTGAGTCTGACCATGAGGCAATACTTGACACAATAAAGAGTAGAGAAGACTCGGATGGTTCGTTGGATTAATTTGTAAGTATATGAAGATTGTTTCTTATTAATTTATACTTGTATGCACATTAATTTGTTTGATGCCAATGCTATCATCTTCTTTTACTTTTCCTATTTATAAGTAACCTACTAAATAGTGATTGGTGTCCCCTTGCATAAAATGCAGATATATGAGCTATCCAAGAGAATGTCAGCCAAAAAGTCAATGCAAAATCCTTATTTTGATGATCTTGACAAATCTCAATCATGATTTTAAGCCATTAGAAAAATGTGTGCAAATATTGGTGAGGAAATTTCAAGTTATTCATTTTAATTTAACCTTATCATGAGTAGCTATGATGTAGACATTATAAGAGCATCTCAAATTTCAACTTACTCTATTCATGAGAGGTGTTGTGTGCAATAGGTATCTTGGAACTACCAGTGAAGATGTATGACCAGGAGTGACTAAGTTGTGAGACCTTCATGTCTATCTCTAAGTTCCTTCCATCTATTTTCATTTCATTTCCATTTTGGATGCTCTTTCTTTTTCTCTTTTACTTTGCGTAGTTGTAAGTAAACTACTAAAAATTGATTGATCTCTCGTTGTACAAAATGTTGATTTATGAGCCATCAAAGAGAATCTCATCCAAAAATGAAATGCAACATCCTTATTTTTATGATATTGACAAATCTCAATTCTAATTTCAAGCCATTATAAAAGAGTGTGTGAAGCTTAGCGAGGGAATCTCAAGTTACTCAATTGAAGTTAACCTCATAATGAGCACGTATGATGTAGACATTTAAAGAGAATCTTGAATGTATGGGTGACATTGTAAAAGATTTGTGAAATGAAGTACCTAAGGCATTGTAATGAGATTTACTCAAATACTGTAATTTTGGAGTTCATGTTTGGTGCAGTAGCACCTTGTTTTTTAAATGCCTTCAATGGGAAAATTTGCAAAATTTTAATTTTGAAATGTAAACAATGTGAAAAAGGTCATGTGAAGGTCATATGTAATGTATTCAAAATCTCAAAGAGGTCATTAGGTGATTAGAGAAGTGATATAAAGAATGTAAGGTCGAGAAAAATAGAGATCTTTTGTAATATTGAATATTTACAATCAATAAAATCCCTATTTTAGTGATTTTATGAGTTTTTCTAGTTGTTCATTAACTTGTACGGCATGTACAGTAGTTTAAGGCCTTGAACCTTGTTGTTTAATGTAGAATAGTGAAGTATATTTCATTTGAATCTATTTAGGAAGGTATCCATTGAGTTTATCATTAGTTTGAACTGATTTTTCTCAACTCGGTCTGTAAACCCTCAAGATTGGGGTTTTGAGAGTCTAGATAACCAATAATGACGACTCCACCGAATTTGATAGTTTAGATCAGCGAAGTAAGTTAGTCTTAGGATGTTTTAGGTGTGTGTGTGTTTATCTATGTAGGGGAGTTCAAGAAACAAAGGTGGAGTTGCTGCTACAAGGTCTTATGATGAATTTCCAAGTGAAAAGTGTGGCTCCAAGTGGTTTTTTGAGGAAAACGTCTCAAATGAATTCACAAAAAAATGACTGATATAGATAGCTATTATTGAGTTATAACACATACTTCAAAATCAATAGCGACTCTCTTGGAACATGTGCATAAAAAATGACCCTTTTCATTGTCCTCATTAGGCTAACTAGGCCTAATTTACAAAGGAACATACTTATAAACATTCAACAACCCCTAGAACTTTTTGGTGTAGGAATTATCATGTATCCAAACCCTAAGATCCACAATTTGTCTCAAGAGAAACTCACTCCACCATGCCAAACCAAAACCCTTATTTATTGCTAGTATAAAGAGGGTTTATTGAAAGGAATGGTTCCACACCTTACCAGAACATGCCACCACCTCTAAAATTTTTAAAATTACCTACAAAAACTCAAAATAAAAAAACCCAACCTCTACATGCAATATTTTATCAAACCCTAGGGTGAAACCTCATTTTTCATGCCCTTTTCCATCAAAATCTATAGGGGCAACAACACAAACCCCATAAAAATTGTTTCCTTTCACTTAGAAAATTCTCATCTAATCCTATAGGATTATGTTGGGCCCCTCTACAAAAATCTCTCTTGTTTTGGGCTATCTCAGAGTGGTTTTCCCATAGCGGAAGATTTTCACTTGATGGAAAAAGCGTCAAATGCAAGTAATGCAAAGTTGCAAAGTGGTGCAACTTTCGTTCTACAACTCGTGTGACCAAGCAGACTATTCCAGCATGTCTGTATAGGTATTTTTACACCAAGCATGGTCCTCTTTTGTACCCAAACAGATATAATCATTTTGAGCTACGTTCAACCAGATCGATCCCTTAAGAGTCCAAAGTGCTAAATGACTGCAAAACTTAGCATGCTTTTAATAAGATAACATGATGCTTAGAAACTCCTCATTTGATCCTATAGGATTGCGTTACGCTCCACTACAAAAAACTCTCTCGGTTTTGGCTATCTTGGAGTGGTTTTCCCGTGGCAACAGATTTTCACTTGATCGAAAAAGTGTCAAATGCAAGCAGTGCAAAGTTGCAAAGTGGTGCAACTTTCTCTTTGCAACTCATGTGACCAATCAGACTGTTCCAACACATTTGAATAGGTATTTTTACACTAGGCATGGTCCTCTTTTGCACCCAAACACGTGGAATCATTTTGAGTTACGTTCAACCAGATCGATCCCTTAAGGGTCCAAAGTGTAAAATGGCTGCAAACTTCAACATTCTATTACTCGAATACCATAATGCTTAGAAAATTCTTGTCTGATCCTATAGGATTGCATTAGGACCCTCTATAAAAATCTCTCTTGGTTTTGGCTATCTCGAAGTGGTTTTCTCATGGTGGTGGATTTTCACTTGATGGAAAAAATGTCAAATGCAACCAATCCAAAGTTGCAAAGTGGTAAAAATTTTATTCTGCCACTCGTGTGACCAAGTGGACTATTCCAATGCATCTGAATAGGTATTTTTATGCTATGTATGGTCCTCTTATGCACCCAAACACGTAGAATCACTCTGAGGTATGTTCAACTAGATCGATCCCTTAAGAGTCCAAAGTGCTAAATGGCTGCAAACTTTAGCATGTTGTTACTCAGATACTGTGATACTTAGAAACTTCATGTTTGATCCAAAAATATCACGTTGGGCCCCTCTACAAAAACCTCTCTCTGTTTTGGCTATCTCGAAGTGGTTTTCCCGTGGCGGCGGATTTTCACTTGATGGAAAAAGTGTCCAATGCAAGCAGTGCAAAGTTGCAAAGTGGTGCAACTTTCGTTATGTAACTCATGTGACCAAGTGGACTATTCAAATGTGTCTGAATATGTATGTTTATTCTAGGGATGGTCCTCTTTCACACCCAAACATGCGGAATCGCTCTGAAGTACGCTCAACCAGATCAATCCCTTAAGGGTCCAAAGTGCAAAATAGCTGCAAACTTCAGCATTTTGTTACTCGGATACTGTGATACTTAGAAACTTTTTGTATAATTCTACAAGATTGCATTGGTCCCCTCTACAAAAACCTCTCTCAGTTTTGGCTATCTCGAAGTGGTTTTCCCATGGCGGCGGATTTTCACTTGATGGAAAAAGTGTCCAATGCAAGCAATGAAAAGTTGTGAAGTGGTGCAACTTTCGTTCTGCAACTCGTGTGACCAAGCATACTATTCCAATGCATCTAAATAGGTATTTTTATGCTATTAATGGTCCTCTTTTACACCCAAATATGTGGAATCGCTTTGAGGTACATTCAACCAGATCGATCCCTTAAGGGTCCAAAGTGCAAAATGGCTCTAAACTTCAACATGTTGTTACTCAGATACCATTATTCTTAGAAAATTCTTGTATAATCCTACAGGATCGCATTGGGCCCCTCTAAAAATCCTCTCTTGGTTTTGGCTATCTTAGAGTGGTTTACCTATGGGGGTAGATTTTCACTTGATAGAAAAAGTGTCAAATGCAAGCAGTGCAAAGTTGCAAAGTGGTGCAACTTTTGTTCTACAACTCATGTGACCAAATAGACTATTCCAATGCATCTGAATAGGTGTTTTTACACTATGCATGGTCCTCTTTCACACCCAAACATGGTGAATCACTTTGAGCTACATTCAACTAGATCGATCCCTTAAGGGTCCAAAGTGAAAAAGGGAATCAAACTTTGATGGGCTATTACTCAGAAACTGTGATGCTTACGACCTCTCCGTCTGAGCTTATGAGATCGTGTTGGGCCCCTCTATCATAACCTCTCTTAGTTTTTGTTATCTCTAAGTCATTTTCCTATGGTGTCCAATTTTCACTTGATGGAAAAAGTGTCAAATGGAAGCAATGTAAAGTTGCAAAGTGGTGAAACTTTCATTTTGCAATTTGTGTGACCAAAATAACTGCTCCAACATGTCTCGATAGGTAGGTTTACGCTAGGCATGGTCCTCTTTCACACTCAAACAAGCGAAATTGATCTAAGATACGTTCAACTAGATTGATCCCTTATGATGGCATGCAAAAAAATGGAAAAGAGAAACATACAAATGACAATTGAGAAGTCTGAGTATTCTACACAAAAAGCATATGATCAATGTTGCCCAATTGGTGCAGGAGAAAATACACCTCACCCTCAATCTTTGATTATCTGATGGTGAATAGGTTGTTGTGGTTATTTTCAGCATGCTTTGTCTTGAATAAGGTCAATTAAGACCATTAGGTATGTTTTAGGGTGAATTTTGGGTCTAGTGATAAAAAATGTGAAAGTTTCAATCTTGCACTAGAAGTTGTCTTTGTAGCCTTTGAAGGCAAATTTGTGAATTTCTATATGACTGTGCAATAATGGAGTTTTGTTGATGTAATAAGGCTATTTATAAGCCATTTTTTTGGGTTTAGAGGTAATTAGTTGTATTCATTAGGTTGGAGGAGTCTAAAGTTGCAAATTTGTACGTTGCTTAAAGCAACAAATTTGAAATGCAATGGTTACTTGTTTTGAAAGTTGGTTTTTAGTTAGTTGAGCGAATGGATTAGTTATAGAAGGGTGTAAAATATTATGAAAATAATTGAGAGGCTCGAATGGAGTTTGTTCTTGAACTTTTGGAGAAGATTTAATAAGAATTATTCAAGATGTTCTCTATTTTTTTGATTTTTGATACAAACTTGTTGATCCTGTACTTGGTACGACCTATAGCTTTCCTGTACAATCCCAAGGCTGACATGGATTGAAAGAGGGATGATTTGGATTTATTTTGGTGGTTTTTTGGTGCAAAAACATAAAGGAATAGGAGAGTTCTTATCATTTTTTTGCAAGTGGTTTGAAACCCTCAAAAACCAAGGTTTTGAGTGAAATTCCCTTATATCTTCCATCTCCACCATGTGGTAAGGCTAGATCTGGGTGGAATGTAAGAGTACCATATATTTTGATTCCATGTTGGTTTTAGAGAATGTATTGAAGGTGGGAGAGAGATCTTTGGCATTCTAGGCCTGACATCTCTATGTGATAGGCCTGATTTTGTGTAAAATTTGATTTTTGATTGTTTTCATAAGTGTTTTGTAACAAGGGTGCTTGGGAGAATTTTATATGTGTTTTAAAAGGTTGTAAGAACCTATTTTTGGCTGAGGGGTGTTTGGGTGAGCCAAGGTAATTGATTCCTTGTGTGGAGTAGCCTAATTAGGACTACCTTGTAGCATTCTATTTTGGCCTATCATGGCTTTGTATTTTGTTGTCAAGAAATGGGCCTTTGAGGACTTGTGGGAATTGGTATAAGATGCCTAGAACCAGTGTCCTTGGTCTGGTTAATGCCTTTTGAGTGGTTCTTTTTTTGGTTTTCCTAGTTGGTTAGGCTGTAAGGAATAGGAGACCTAGTTTGGAAGCGATAGGTCAGAGGTGGTTCCCAAGAATAAGGTGAGTTGTGTTGATTTGGGTTGGTCATGTTGGGAGGTTTCCAAGTCTGATCCAAGTTTTGGTCATGTCTGGTTTGATAGATTCCATGGTTGGGTAGTTGAGTTACCTTGTTGAGTCAAGTGAATGTTGGAGTCTTAGTGGGCATATTTGAGAGAAGTTGTGTCAAATCACAACTTGGTTGAGCCACTCTGCATCAACAATGGTTCTTTCCAATTGAAAGAGTGATTGAGAGCATGTTGCTTTGTTAAATAGATCTATTTAGGGGTCTATGACAATGTTGAGTCCATTTCTTATTTGTATTGTAAATTATAACTTTCTTTCTCCCGAGTCCATTTCATATACAAGAAATAATATTGCAAAAATTTGACATATAAATATTTCAACGTGTTTATATGGTGACGCATTAAGAACATATTGGAATATTTTTATGAATCATTTCATGGAATACCAATTGAAAAAAATGTTTTTTTCTTTTATATAAAGTTGTTTAGCATCAATCAATTAATATTCAAGACAAACCATGAAGGACAACAATGATCAATGCTAGGGCTAACCAATTAATAATTATACATGTGAATAAGTCAACCATGTACATGTGAATAAGGGAAGAACAAGTACTCAAAAAAATGTAAGCCTCAAGAAGTATACACATGAATACTTAGTATACACAAATTAATACAAAGTATATGCACGAATACAAGGTATACACATGAAAACATGTAACCCACAAAGTATACATTGGAACACACGTAAGTCATAAATTATACACGTAAGTTGTAAAGTATACACTTGAATACACATAACTCATATCTATTGAACCATCAATGTAGAATGCAAATATGGACACCATCGATAAAAGATATTTGTATTAACCAAATAGCCATGTAGGCATACATCAATAT
The DNA here is from genome assembly GCA_007115665.2 of Sequoiadendron giganteum. Lineage (NCBI taxonomy): Eukaryota > Viridiplantae > Streptophyta > Pinopsida > Cupressales > Cupressaceae > Sequoiadendron > Sequoiadendron giganteum. The sequence continues at coordinate 365,856,343 of CM021110.1, read as the reverse complement.
ATTTCAATAGAAGTATGAAATCTATGTACAAAATAGCCATATAGGCATACGAGAATGCCATATAGGTATACAATGTCAAATATGTCCAATACAAAATATGTACAAAACTGCCATGTAGGCATACAACAAAGGGCTTTGGAATCAAAAGTCATTGCTCTCCATGCTCTGGAAATAAATTCTTTCCCTTTCCTTTTCAATCGGATTGTGATAGGTCTATCACTTGTTTTTTCTATTCTCGAGGAGTGCTCCTGCTCCTCCTCCTAGGGTTTAGTTCATAGTGAAGTTTTAACTATTAGAATAAGAAGTCAAGGCATTAATATATAGAAATTACATTATAAAAAATGATATATTTAACAAAATAATCACTTACCTCCATCTCATGATCTCTCTCCATGAGGAAAATATTCTCACACCCATGCTCAGGTGTGCTCAAGCCCTATATAAATAATACAAATAGAAATTAAGCTACGTGAATCAATAATGGTTTGATTTTTCACTAACATCTATAACGACGAATGTAAAGTGAAATTTACTAATTTGCCTCATACCTCCCCTATCAAAGCCATCGAGGACTGTATAGTAGATGACACACCAATCTCCATTTCCCTCGTCACATTCAGAGGTGTTTTGGCTTGCAACATCTAAAAATAAAACAACAAATTATTCAATGTAATCAATGATGTGCATATAAACTACACAAATCTATTAAGTAGAATTCATTAGTTAAACTCTTTATTCTATTACCTTTGTGTAGTTTTGAGTAAATCCACTACCACTAGGAAGTGTTCCCTTGAAACCTCCAATATTATCCTGTTCAACATCCAAAATCGCATACTAAAATACCATTCGTAAAACAATGCTATTAATATGTAATAAATTTATAATTGTTTACTAGTTATATACCCCAGCAATAAGTGTACTACAGAAATAAGTAGGTGGGGGTCCAGTGTATCCAGTCTCAACACTATGACCTTGAAATTTTATTAAAAGCATAAAAAAAATTTAGTTAATCTTGCATTTCAAAATCAAAATTTAATAAATTAAATTCAATGAACATGCTAAATTTTACCTGACTATCAATGCTATACGCCTCATGCAATATGTCAACCGCCCTCTCCATCTCCATGGTTGTAGATGGATCCTGTATAGCAGCCTCCTAAGTGTCAGTGGGGTCATATGAACAAGTCTCCCTATAAGATTGACACACATGGGTTCGAAGGCCACCACTTGAAGACTCCCTTGGATGGCCTTGTAGAATAGGACTAGTATGATGGATGATAGTCTAGTTCAAAGTTTTCATCGCTTGAAATGTCTCTACATAAACACTTTACTTCGCAATGAAAGACATAACAATGTGCTCATGAGGTGGCCTAGCGAGATCTCATCTACCTTGCCGTGTAGGATCCGACTATGCACCGGGTTTATCCTGAGTTGATCCCCCACCTCTCCCCTGGAAATCTCTCATATCAAAATAATTTGGGATTTTTTTCAATATGAAGTCATTGTATAGTTTCCTAAGGAAATATTGTGGGACTTCACAATTGTTGCACGGTGGGTAATCGAAGACCATGTATCACCTATTATAAAATTGGTCCCTAATTTGTTGGTGGTGGCACCAATGAATAGGAAACCTCTTCACATTGAGGGTAAGATTTTAATTTGTATGTGGGTCAGTGAATAGTGAGCACAAATCACCTTTTGTAATTTTTAAATCCTTTACATCTTTATATGATAGTTTATTTGCATAATAATCCCCAGCCGCCTACCTTCTATCTTGCCATCTAGTTATTTGTTTGCTAATTATATCTACATTTTTTAGCATATATTTCAATGAATTTTCTAGGGTCATTATTTCTATGGTTGAACCATTTGGATCACTCAACCTACTGATTAAATCCTTAATTTTCTTTTTGTTGATCTCAATTTCACTCATTAAATTTTGTTGAGTGCTAGGAGGGGCTTGAGTGATTGGTGGAGGAGGTTGTTGTTGTGGTTGATTTTGATCTTGATCTTGAGGATTTTTTTCTTGAGGATTTGGTTTCTCTTCTTGTTGAGGATCTTGAGGGTTTTCAGGTTAATTTGCATCTCCTAAAAATTAAAACAAATATATATCAAATTCAACCTAAAACTAACTAATTCAAAATAAAAAGCAAACAATCCTTACCTCTCACACCTCCTCATCATCGTGGCGCCATCATTGTGAAGAAATAGCAATTTTTGGTGAAGAATTTTGCTGAATGGCTCCTCCTAGAATGTGAACACGAAAAATGGGGGTTTTGGCCATGGGGAGAAGAAAAAATAGTTGAAATGAAAATGACAGCATTTCACCTTTTTTTTGCTTTTAACAAGCAATAACATGAGCGCGTTATAACGTGCTCATGTTATTGGCTTGTTGTTACCGAGCCTCAGGCTTGACACAACGATCCATAATGCGAGCACATTATAACATGAGCATGTTATAACACGCTCACGTTATGAATTTTCAAAAAAAAAAAATTGAATGTGGCCACGAAATGGCTACCCATTTGCATGCACCTGCCCTATATAAAATATAAATTGTATATAATATATACTATAATATAAATTATATAAAATATATACTATAATATATCTAATATATAATATATAGTATATATGAAATATATTATAGTATATTTATATATAATAAATTTATTATATAGTAAACGAATATCCATTATTAGTTACATTGGATTTGAAGTGTCATGAGAATATATCGATATGTTGTTACGAAATGGATATCCATTTATAATGGATATCTGTCATAAATGGATATTTGTTTCGTTGAGGACTTTATAACCCGAACCTTGCCTCATTTTCATGACACTGTTAGTTAAGCAACAACCTCCTTCGTGCACAACGACCTTTGGCGTGTTCCAGTTATGTGTTTTTTGCATTTTTATCTTTTTTTTTGCTAATTAGTTATTAATTTAGGTTATTATTTGCATTCTTTGTAGTTTTGTTGAATTTTTTCATTTCTATCTAAACCTACTAAAATATTTCAAATGCTAGTTAGTGGAAAACAAAAAAAAACATGAAACAAAAAAATTGAACCTTCATTACTAGAAAAAACATAAAATTGAACCCTCATTACCCCCTTTCTGCATTTATTTAAAGTATTTTAAATTCTTGTCTATTTTTCCTTCTTCTTTATCACTTATTCTCATGTTTCTTAAATTCTTGCTTTGTTGCTTATTGTTAAGTTAGTATTTCTTTGCTAAATGATTTGTTTTTTAATTTTTTAATTCTTTTGTCTCTCCTCAACTCTCAAAATAGAAAGGACCCTTGTTGGAAGTTCTCTATATTTCCAATACTTAGAGAATCTGGATCCATTGTTAGTACTGGCCAAACAAAACTTGTCCTAGCAGGCACATGGAAATGGGCGAAGTTAATGGGTAATAATTGATGGGCTATGAAGGAGGCTATTATATTGTATGATAGCCTCCTTCACATCCCATCAATTATTACCCATTAACTTAGCCCATTTCCCTATGGTTGTTGGGACAAGTTTTGTTTAACCATTACTAACTATGTATATAGATTCACTAAGTATTGACAATTTTGAGCTTAACACTTCCACCTTTGTTGAATCAATTTGGAGCTTAACACTTCCACATTGTAGCTAGGTAAAAATTTAATTTGTAGTTTTAAATGAGATTTCACATCACTTTAACAATTATTTGTTTTTAATTTACATGCCTTAGACATAAATGAGCTTTACACATTTTTCATTTGTATTCAATTAAGTTATTTATATTGAATGGTTTAAGGGGATTTTTAAACATGTATCCTACATTTTGAAATTAAAAATTTAATGCAGGTTCACTTATATCTAAATCATGGATCCACGCCCTCCAACTCCACCAACTCCACCTCATAACCCCCACCTCCACCACCTGCATCTGATGGTTCTCACTTTTGAGAACAAATTTATGTGAATGTTAGAACCATTCAGGATCAAGTTAACGCTATTTAGAATGAAGAATTTGTTCATCCACTATTGAAGCATTTTGCATCAAATATGTGAAATGTTGTTGATGCGATTAGGTCCATGGAAGTGGACTTAAGCATCATTGATGGCTAGAGGAAAGGAGATAGTCCCATTCTAAAAAGGAAAACATAAAGAAATAAAGAGATGCAACAGAGAGCCACACAACTTTATTAAGACAATGATCTTATTTTTATAAAGAATTTGACCTTGGATGCATATTTTATAAATAATTTTGTTGAATGGATATTTTATAAAGAATTTGGTTGGATGGATATTTTTAGTGTTGAATTTATGAATATAATAGTATAATGATGAGACAAAAATTTAGATGAATATTAAATATTCTATTAATTTAGTGTTTGTTCATATATAGTTTTTTTTCATGCATCATGGTTGAGTGATGTCTTATTTGTTGATCATGATTATTAGATAGATTTCACATGAATAATCTAATGAACATGTATCTTATTTTCTTGTAAGGATTTTGTTTGAAGGTTGCATCAAAACCCTATGGTGTACATAATGTTCTTGTTTACGTATAATGGTTGAAAGATAATTATTCTTATTCATGATGATTTTATACCTTTTACATGAAGGGTCTAATGAAATATTATTAAGATTGAAGGTTTTAATGGCATGAATGTTGAGCTGAGTTGTAATGGTTTTGTGTGATGGTTGCATCACTTCTTATTCTAGAGGGTCCCAACACAAGAAAACACTCTTCATCTCAAATCTCTCTCTCTCTCTCTCTCTCTCTCTCTATCTCTCTCTCTCTCTCTCTCTCTCTCTAAGGTCTCTCCCACTCTCTCTCTCTCAAGTCTCTCACAACTTCCTCTCTCCCTCCATCTCTCCCTCTCAACTCTCTCTCCATATCAACTCTCTCTCTCTCTCTCTCTCTCTCTCTCTCTCTCTCTCTCTCTCTCTCTCTCAGGTTTCTCAGTCTCAAGACTCCATCCCTCCCTCCCTCCCTCCTTCCCTCCCTCCCTCTCTCCCACCTTCCCTCCCTCCCTCTCTCCCTTCCTCTCTCCCTCTCAACTCTCTCTCCCCATCCCTCTCAGGTTTCTCATTCCCTCTCAAGTATTTCTCTCTCTTCCTCTCTCTCTCTCTTGTGAATTAGCAACACATCAATAAATCTATAATATATACTATGTATTAAATATATTATATAATATATAATATCTCATATATATACTATATAATATATAATAATTAATATATATATTATATATATAATATACTAAACAAAATATGTGTACTATATAGTATATAATATAATATATAATATATAATATAATAATATATTATAATAATGTATAATATAATACATAATATATATATATGTATAATATAATATATAATGTACTATACAAAATATATGTACTATATAGTATATAATATAATATAATAATATAAAATATATTAATGTATAATATAATACAGTTGGTAACTCTCATGATGATATGGCGAGCGCATGTTTCTGCTCTGCGAGCATGCTAGATCACAACTATTGAGGCCAAGTTGCATGTCTCCTTTGTTGGATGCATGTGTTTGTGGCTTCCTGTGTTTGGTCTTGGCCATCTGGATTGGTGAGTGGGGGTATTTTCAGCATTCGTGGGGGGAGATCGATGTCTATGGATTTTTTCTTTCTATTATGTGTTGCAACGATATTGTCTGGTGCAGGTCCCTTCTTGTGTTTGGATTTGGCATGTGTGGTGCCTGTAGTCTAGAGAGAGAACCTTATCTTTTTCTTGTGAAGCATTGTTTTGCGGTGTGGGCCTTTGTTCTTTTGTCGTTTGGTTGTGCTGACTAGCTATGGGTTTGTGTTGGGGGTCATGTTTTGACTATGGCTTTGTGTGTTGCTTGGGGTGTTCACTCTTTCCCTTGTGAGTTTTTTCACATGCTTTCTCATCTTGGGACTTGAAGTTATTGGGGTTTGGTGTGGAGTGTTTCTTGGCTAGGGTTTTGTTCGAGGGATTTCTCATGGCTTCAAATGTTGCTTTGGATGAGGTGATGTGGGATGATGCTATGGTGGTGGTTGGTGATGGGGCTCCTACTCCATCTTCTCCTGGTGTGGGTGTGACCAGGTTTGGTGCTTTTAAATTGCAAAAGATAAATGGGTGCTTGGAGAGGGCTCAAGTTCGTCTGAAATTGGTGATTCAATTAGAAGTAGTGGCTGATGATCTAGAATATTACAACAAGTATGTTTTGATCTACAAGATTTTGGGGAGGAGGGTTTCACTTCCTTTCCTTCATCCCTAGATTCGTAAGACATGGAATCCAGAGGGCGATTTCAATATTTTTGTTAGTTGTGAATAATTTCTTTCTGGTATATTTTCCATGCATTTCAGATCGAAATAAGGCTTTTGAGGGTGGACCATATTTTTATAATCAAGTTGGATTGTTCATTAAGCCATGAAATGTAGACTTTAATTTGGTGGAAGAGTTTTTGTCCAAGGTCTTGGTTTGGGTTTGCCTTCTTCGACTGTCGCTTGAATGTTGGAGAAGAGATATACTGCAGTCGATTGATATGTTGTTGGGAAAGCCTATCAGCCCTTCTCAAAAAACTCTATAGAAGAGGATTTGTTCCTATGCTCGTGTATGTGTAGACATTTATTTGAGTCAGCCTTTGCTAGATTCTATTCATTTGAGAGTTGGACCCAGCTCCTGGACTCAGCCGTTAGACTATGATACATTGCCTTTCAGGTGCAGGTTATGCCATGAGTATGGTCATCTTCAACGAAGGTGTCCTCATGCTTCTAGTGCTAGTATCTCAAGTAATGGGATGGTTTCATCAAATCCAAGGACAAAAAAGGGTAAAGATCCCATATAGGGGGTGGTTTCAGATAAATATGGGTTTATGCTAGTTAGGTCTCAAAATAAAAGTTGAGGTCTAAAGAGAAATATATGGGGTCATCATGAGGAGGAGACACTTAATAGGTTTGATGCATTGGATGAGTTAGTCCATGAGGAGGGGGTTATCTCCTAACATGCATGTTGATGCTACCCCATTAGTTTCTCACAATTCTGAGTCTATGGTTGTCACTACTTCAGCTCTTGTTCTTGCAGAGGTTCTTGGGGTGGTGATGGGTTCTATTGCTCCTTCCCCTGTTGTTGGGCTTGGAGACTCTTATGTATTGGTTGGAACTTCTATGGTTTCTACTACCGTTGGTGCAAGTCTAGTTGGTGGATCAGGCTCTGGAAATTCTAGTAGGAACAAAACTTCTTCTTCTCCTATTTTGGGTTTGCAACAAAAGACCCTAAAAAAGGGTGCTCCTGATAAGCCCCTGGAGGTGGGTAGGAAGAAGGACTAGGAAAATGTTAAGATGGCTGGTGAGATGTTGGTAGAATCTGGCTCGGTGAGGACATTGGATGCTCATTTCTGTCACCCTTCGTGATGATTGTGTTATCATGGAATGTAAGGGGTATGAATAGCATCCCTAGACAAAAGGATATTCAAGATGGGTATGTGCAGGATCATCATGGAAAAAACAGGCCCTTAAGTGGCAATAAAAATTCAAAAAATCAAAGTTGGGCAACTTGACGTAAAAAATTGAATAAGTTATCTATATTATTTCAAAAATATGTAACAATAGAATCTGTAGAAAATTGAATGTAGTTTCTAAACTACTAGGTTTATTTAAAAAAATTAAATCTATTTGGTGAAAATTTAAAATTTCAATGTAGTAGTACTTAAATTTCAGGGAAAAAATAAGAAGTAGGTGTTTGTCTGACCACCCTAACTATAATAAAATGATAATATTTTTTTATAATATTTTAGATATAAGTAGAGGACTCATGTCCCAATGTGATGCATATTTTTTTGTAATTTTTTTCCAAGTAAATAATTAATTATGAATTTTTATTACAACTTTTTAAAAATATAAAAACTCGTATGTGTGACCACCTTAACTTGGTCAAAACTTAATGAAATTTAATTTTTTTTTAATCCTATAGTATGTGAAGCATAGAATGTGACACATGTTTCAGATTCAAAAAATGTGATGTCGTTTGAAAGCGATAGATTTTTTTCAATCAGCCTATCAATCAGGAATTTAGTCGTTATTCAAATAGAAAGTGAATAGTAATTATTTATTAAATTCAAAGTAAAGCATAATTTATATTTGTGGAAAGTTAAGAATATCCTTTAAAAACCCTTTTTGTTTCATCAATTTTGGGTAAAAAATAGTCATCAGCCACATGGGCCATCATATAACTTACATATCGCCACTTTTTGCCCCATCATGATCCTACACATACCCGGATTGTATTCATGTACATACTTCAGATTTGGTTTTCCTATAGGAGACAAAGTTATCTGTTGATGCTATGATGCAATGTTCTTCTAAGATTTGGAATAGAGGGTTATGCTTGTGTGTGGGTGCTCATGGTAGCTCTGGTGTTCTTGCTTGCTTTTGGGACCCTTGGTGGATTTCTCTTGTCTGGCGGTTCTCTAGTAGTTTCTCTATCTCTCTTGTTGCAATTAGTTTGGAGACGGGTGAAAGAATATTTCATTCTAACATTTATGCTCCTTCAGATTTCCCTAGTAAGATTCTCTTGTGGTCTCATATCAATGTTTTCAAATCATTGGATACCTTCCTTCCCTAGATTATGGTAGGTGGCTTCAATGCAATTGCCTCTTTAGAGGAGAAGAGGGAGGGTATTTCTCATTTGGATCCTTCCTCTAATATTCTAAGGGAAAATTTGGCTTGGTTGCAGCTTGTGGATATCAAACCTTTGAATGACATGTTTACTTGGAATAATATGAGGCTTGGTGGCGATTCTATTTCTGAAAGGTTAGACAAGTTTCCTGCTTCCATATTTTGGGTTGGTGACAAGTGGTTGCCAAGTTCTTAAATTTTGGATTGGTGTGGGTTAGACCATTAGTCGATTAAATTCTCTGCCTATCAAGTTAGTTTCTCTAGGAAGAAGACTTTTAGATTTTAGCTTATGTGGCACAGGGAGGTGGGGATTCATGACTTGGTTTCTAGATGGTGGGATGAAGGGAGGCTTGCCTTTAGCACGACTATGTACTCCTTTGTGAAGAGGCTGCAATATATCAAATATAAGCTGAAATGGTGGAATAGGTACTAGTTTGGCAATGTGTTTGAAGAGAAAAGTGCTACTCAGGAACGCTTGGATTTGATTACCCAAAATATTACAGATCATGGTCTTCCTATGGATTTGAGTAGGTTGGAAGCTAGTGTTGTTAAAGATCTGAAGGAATGGGAGCTTCGGGAGGAAATTTTTTGGAAACAAAAGGCTCAAATTGACTAGATTCAAGAAGGGAATAGTAATACTTCTTTCTTTCATAATTCAGTTAAAGCCAGAAGACAGGGTAATATTATTAATGTAACTCTTCATTCTTCTGAGGGTTCAATTATTTCTTCCTTGTATGAGATTTGTAGAGAGGTTGTTCAATTCTTTCTACTCTTTTTTTGAAGATAATCTGTAGCTAGTGATGAAGAATCTGATATCTTGTCTTGTATCCCCTCGCTCGTGACTATGGGCATGAATGACTCTCTTCTTAAGCCTATTTCATTGAAGGAATTGGAGGAGGTTGTGTTCTAGCTGAAAAGGGAAAGGCTCCTAGTCCTGACGGGTTTTCGACGGAGTTCTTTCAGGAACTTTAGAAGGTGATTCAGCTTGATCTTCTTGAGTTTTTTCAAGAATCTTAAAGGAATAAGAAAATGTTGCATGCTATGAATGCCACATTTCTAGCTCTTATCCCAAAAAGGGAAGGTGCTGACTCTTTGGATTTTTTTCGACTAGTTACTTTGTGCAATGTGGTTTATAAAATTATTACAAATTTGATTATTGAGTGTCTCAAGCCATGGTTGGATAGCTTGATTTCAAAGGAACAGGGTGGTTTCATTACAGGAAGGAAAATCTTGGATGGTATTCTTATTGCAGTAGAGACTATTCATTCTATGGCCTCTTCTAGTGAGAAGTCTATGTTTATTAAGTTGGACATGGCCAAAGCTTATGACAGGGTTAAATGGGATTTTCTAACCAAAATTCTTAGGGCTTTTGGGTTCAATAGGGATTGGATTGATTGGGTCATGAGTTGTGTGAGAAATTCCTCTTTTTCTGTTCTCATAAAAGGGGAGTCTTTTCAGTTGTTCGGTGTGTCTAAGGGCCTTCGGTAGGGGGATCCCTTATCCCTGTGCTTATTCATCTTGATGGCTGAGGGCTTGGGGAGGTTCATTAAGACTCAGGATAAGAATGGACTCATATAGGGATGGAAATGGAGCAATTCTCTTCCTTCTCAAACTCATCTTGAGTTTGTTGATGATACTACTTTGATGGGTGTTGTGAAAGTGGTTGAAGCAGTTGCAATGAGGAAGACTTGGGACTGTTACTTGGTTGCTTCAAGGAAAAGCATCAATGAGAACAAGTCTTTTATTTATTTATTTAATACCCCCATGCTTATTCAACAATGCATTGCCATGATTTTAAGATTTCAAGTGGGATCACTTCCTTTCATTTATCTTGGTATCTCTCTGGCGGTTTTCTCTCTTCCTAGGTGTTTTTGGCAGGATGTGATTGATAAATTTTATAGGTTGGTTTTCTATTGGACTTGCATATGGTTTTCTATGGCTAGTATATTTACCTTTCTAAAATTGGTGGTGCTTGCCCTTCCTTTATACAAGTTCTCTATGTTGACTTCCCCTTCAAGCTTCATTAAAGATTTTGAGTGTCTTTATTGATAGTTTCTTTGGTCGGGTATTCTACTTTCGAGGAAGTGGAGCTTGATCAAGTGGGAAGTTGTTTATTGACTGAGATAGGAAGGTGGTCGAGGATTGCATAGGGCAGATTGGAATGGATAGGCCTTGTCTGCCAAGTTGTATTGAAGATGGTGCTCTCATCAGCATCAGTATTGGGCTAGGATTCTTACCTTTAACTACCTAGGGGAGGTGGAAAGTGCTGAGGTCCCTCAATTTAGTCTTATGGGGTAAGGTTATATAATTTGGGATACTCTCAAGAGGGGAGCTAAGTTGGTTAAACAAGGAATTTTTGGATCTACAAAAGAGGCTCTGATGCTCTTTTTTGGTAGGACTCTTGGGATGCCTTCCCACCTATCTTATCCTCTCATCCTAACTTGCTAGGTTTATGTAGGATTCTTGTTGAGGTTGGATGGAGTAGAATGATGGATTTCAAAGCCCCTCAAGCTTTGGGGTAGACTATTGTTTACGAATGGAAGGACATGCAGGAATGGCCTTTGGGCAACTCTTTGGAAGATAGGACGGAGTTTTCTTCCATTTTGGAAAATAGAGTTTGTTGTTCTATTTTGGAATAAGATGTGCTTGCATGGGGTCCTGATCCAAAATGGAAGTTCATAGTTGCTTCAAGTTATTGTGTGTTGGACACACAAGATTTTGGAAGGTTTGAGGTTCCTTGGTGGAAGCACATTTGGAATAATTTCTCTTGGCCAAAATATAATTTATTCTCTTGGTTGGTGGTTTATGGTAGGTGCTTAACATGGGATAACCTTTGTAAGTGTGGTTTTAAAGGTTCTTCAATATGATTTTTATGTTTGAAAGAAGTTGAGACGGTTTATCATCTTTTCTTTTAGTGCCCCTTTTCTAGGACTATCTGGAATTTATGGTGGGGGGGCTGGAATTTGCAATGTAGACATTCCTCTTCCTCGGATGAATTTTGGTGGAATCTTGGGCCCATCTAGATGAAGAATTACTTTTTGCACATAGCGTGGACTATTGGACCTTTTTTACTTATTTGGCACATTTGGTTGGAGCGCAACTGCAAGATATTTCTAGATAGGAAGCTTCAAGTGGGCCAAGTTTGGTTGTGTATTGTTGGAGCCTTGCAAGATAATTTGTATGCTAAATGTGATTTGTCTGTCCTTGTGGATCCTGGTGATGCTAGATTCATCCATAATTTGGGGATTTTTTTTGGTGGTAATGGGAAGCCCAAGATTGGGTGGAGTAGGGGCTCTAGGGGGGAGATCTTTAGGGGGGATTGGTTGCCCCCTCCCGCTGGAATTTTGAAAATTAACACTAATGGGTCTACAAGGGGTAATCTTGGGCATGCTGGAGTTGGTGGGGTTGACAGGGATAGTTTTGGTGTGGTTGAGTTTTTCTTTTCTAAGTATAAGGGGCAACACTCTAATAATCTTATGGAAGCTTTGGCTATTCTTTTTGTGTTGAAGAGGGCATGTTCCCTTGGCTAGAAAAGGATTATTTGTGAGTTTGATTCTCAAGTTGTGATAGAATTGCTAAACATGCGGTTGGTAGATGATGTTAGTTGGAAGTTAGCTGTAGTGGTTAGGAAAATCACCAATCTTGGAGAAATCTTAGATTCTATCAACTTCTCTCATATCCCTTGAGAATGGAATAAGGTAGCTACTGGTTTGGGAAAATGGGCTTCTGAGAAGACCAAGACATGGATGGTGGATGATTGGGGTAGTTTACCTAGGGACCTTGCTCAAGAGTTGGAGGAGTTGGTTACTGAGGATATGAGATGTTGCATGAGTACTTCTTGTTTTCTTGTTAGATGTTTCTTGGAAATTTTGGGTTTCCTTGTTTGTTTCTGCTTTGTACTGCTTTCTTTGATTAATAAAGTTTTTACCCTCTTTATATATAAAAATAAAAAATAAATAATAATGTATAATATAATATATTATATATAATACATATTATGTAATACATAATATTATATATTATAAATATATGTATTATATAAATACATAATACATAATACATATTATATAATATTATGTATTATAAATAATACTAGTAAGGGATATTTGTTACTAAACGGATATCCATTTATAAATGAATAACCGTTTATAAATGGATATCTGTTCTAAACGAATATCTGTTTATAAACGGATATCTGTTCTAAATGAATATCCTTTTTTTTGACATAATCAATAGCATCAGGATTTGGTTTGATATTTGGTTCGGTATTTCCTAACCTCGAAAGTCAACCCAAAACACGTGTTTTGAAAACTTGCTTAGTTTTCTGAAGTTCACCCTTGTGGCTGAAGAAATTTTTTTATCCAAATTTCATGAAATGAAAAGGGTTTATATTAAAAATTGTCATCTCTCCACCAATATAAGTGATGCCATATTTTGAATTTAATAAATAATTATTATTGATTTTCTACATACATTACAACTAAAGTCCTGATTGATAGGCTAATTGAAAAACTTCTATAACTTTCAAACTACTTAACATTTTTCTAACCTCCAATATGCACCACATTCTATGCTTCGCATACAATAGAATAATTTTTATTTAAATTTTATAAATTTTTGACCAAGTTATGGTCGTCAAATAGAGACGTTTTAATAATTCAGAGAAGTTCTAATAAAAAATCATAACTAATTATTTACATGGAAAAAAGCTACAAAAAAAAATCTGACACATTCGAGCATGTGTCCTCTACTTATATTGAAAGATTCAGAAAAAATATTATTTTTTTCTTATACTTAGGGCGGTCAACCATACTCCTACTTCTTATCTTTTTCCTAAAAATTTAGTACCACTGCGTTGAAATTTCAAATTTTTGCAAATTTTTTTTACTTTTTCCCAAAAAATGATTAGTAGCATAGAAACTACATTCAATTTTCTACAACTTTTGTTGTTACATATTTTTTAAATTATGGTAATAACCTATTCAAATTTTTATGTCAAGTTGCATAACTATGATTTTCTAAATTTTTATCACCACTTAAGGACCTAGTTTGGACCTCCATGATCATGCATTGACCCAAGAGGTCATCTGCTTCCCAATATAGATCATTATAAGAGGAAGGTGAACAAGCTTGCAATGGTGGAATATTAAGGGGAGTCACCTTTGACCCTCCCACAACAAGGGCCAAGGAAGAAGGCCCCGCCAAGTCTTCTCTGCTTGGCTCTTGTGGAGCAATGGTCAACGATTGCACAAAGATCATCGAAAAGGCAAGGACCTCATCCAGAGATTTGAACATGGAATTCATAGGAGTGCCATGTCTTAACTCAATGGGAAAGGAAGGTGGCACTCGAGATTCACTACTTGGCTCACTGAGTGACTCAGGAGTCGTGAAAAACTCAGGGGATGCCAGAGCTAGCTCTATCACTAGGACAACACATTCTAATGTAGGACCACCCTGTGAAGAGGGTGGAATCCTCTTTTGAGCCCCATTTCTGGAAGGGTCAACCTTAACTTTATGTTTCATTGGAGGAGGTGAAATCCCCACAAATGAGGCAAGAGGCACGGGCAAGGAGGAGAAACCTGCAATAGACATAACCGAAGTGTTCGACATGTCCATAGGTTTAGGGAATGGTGGGATACCCGAAAGGGACACCAAAAGAGGTGGCTCGACCGAGGGAGAAATTAACACCTGCACCCTTTTAGGGTCTAAAGCACTCACACTCACAACAGGAGCCGAAAGTAGAACTAAGCTTAATTGAATGAAAGTAAAGGGGAGGAGAGAGGAGGACATGGCAGGAGGTCCTAAAATAGGGGTTGTCAACTACCCCTCCTTCTACAAAGTAGTGTTCTCAACTACCAGAGCCTTTTGCTAGGGCTTGTGCTCATGCACAAGGCGGTTTCTATGACTCTTTGAGCTAGAAGTCAGGAGCTACGAAGGGACATAAGACTTATACTCAGCCATAGGGGTTTCCATCACAGTTGTTTTGAGTGGAAAGAAAAACTCATGAATGGGAGCAGGAGAAAGAGGTTGAGAGACAATGGGGTATTCAGCTCTAGTGCCTCGATGGTGGGCCTCTTCCTATTCACTACTTTAGGAGTAGTAGCGATGGGAGGCCGCTAAGGCTGAGACATAGAGGATTCCCCATGGGGACCCTTCTTTCTGCCATATAGGTAAGGCCAAGGTCTAAGATGCATAGTAGGAAGATCCGATATCCTAATCTTGGATTTACTCCAAGTGGTCACCATCAGACTTCTTATGTGGAATATAGGAGTAGACATCAAGAACTCTTCTTCAAAAAGGGGAGCAGAAGAGGTACCCTAAGGAAGGGAAGGTCTTTCCTTTCCCTTTTGAGAAGAGGAGGCAACTTGCCACTGCACTACCAGAGGGGTCACTTTCGGTTGTCTGTTACCCCTAGTCTTATACTTCACATAGTTTCAGTAAAGAAGGTTTGTTCTCAAGGGAAGTGGACCGATCAGGGTAGACCAAAAATGATCTAATGAATAGCCCCCATGGGATACAAACAATTGGTATCTAGTGTCGTGCACAACATGCACAACACCTTTGTGGGAGAATTTCAAACATTTATGGATAACAAAAATGATTTCGTTTATGGAAGCTAGCCAAGGTATGCCTAACTTCACCCTGAACAAATCAATAACATCAAAGGTTTTGTCAACAACCCTAGGTACAACTAAGACAAATAGAGTTATTGAGCCATATGGCTTGAGAGAAAGGCCATTGTGCATATGGATGGTAGACCTTATTTATTCATACTACTCCCTCTGCAAGGAATTCAACCACAATGTCTCCTCCATAATGACATTCACTCAGCTTGTGGGGTCAACTAAGACCCCTGTCATGATGTTGTCATTTAGGAAAGCACGAATGTAGAGGGGAGAGGGCTTGTTAATTAAGGGCATATCCTATGAGGTGAATGTCACGTCTAGCGAGCTAGTCGTAGGCTATGGGGAAGAAGTAACTGTGACCATGTTAACATACGTCGAGGGCTGAGTGGTAGAATCGAAGGGATCAATGACTAAGTTAGTAGAATGTGATGGAAACGGGTTTGTGTATATCTGTAACTCACTATTTTCTTTCACCATTGATTTATTTTTAATTTTTTTACTCCCATTGAGATGAATAGTATCATCCTTGATGTGGTCCTATATCTCGTGATGCAGGAACATACAATGTTCAGTATCGTGTCCATTAAATCAATGGTACTGACAAAAGGCATTTTTATCGTAACAATTAGGATAGGGTTCCTTGAGAGATCTAGGGTTTTCGAAGGTTATGACCTTATCCTTCAACAACTTCTATAAGATAGAATAATAAGATTATGCTAACTTTGTGAGTTTTTTGTTGCGTCTAAGGTTGTTATCATTCGTTGTAGATACTACATTTGCAATAGCCTTATATTTTCCTGAGATTGATATGATAGACTTTCCTTCTAAACGAGAGCGCGAGGAGGAACCCCCAAACTAAACCACCATTTTTTGGTATTCTCATAATGTGGCACACAAATGCATGAAAGAAGGGTGTTTCATAAGGGAAAATTTCTCATGCCAAGGTCTCTGCAGGTTCCCTATGAACACCTTCTGTACATTAGAATCGAGTAGCATGTACAAGATCTATGAGAAGAGAACTTGTTATTGCACTATGAAATCATTTATCTTCTCATTATCCCATTGCTTACACTAGACAAGATCCAAGAAGGTCATCTTCAGTCTGATGTTAGCTTGGAATTGTTAGAGAAACTAATTTATGAGTTGATCGAATGAAAATATGGAATTGTCGGGCAAGGAATAGTACCACTCGAGTGTTGTATCCTTTAGATATCGAGGAAAAAAATTTTCCATCAAGGCATCATGATGGAATAAGTCTATACACATGGAATTAAAGGCAGACACATGTGCCTATGGGTCTCCCTTACCACAATACTTCTCAAACTTTGGAATCTACATTCCTTGAGGGAAGGGCGTGCCCATAATTATTACCGACAATGATCTATGTCAAAAGAAAGGCTGGAAGATGGGTTGGGAGGAAGCTTGGGGTAGGTTTGACAGTTGGCTTTGCATCTTACCCATATTCTAAAGAAGAGCATTTAGAATAGGGTCTTAGGATGATAAAGGTCCAGTGGAACCTCTCCAGAACCACCATCGAAGCTACCTCCAGGTCGTGGCCACCGTGGGAGCCACCGCCATTGACAAGGTCTCCACCAAATCCACCTATGCTAAAGAAGCCACAACCATGGCCTCCACTAGAGACACCTCTACCAATGCCACCCCCACTTCTGAGGCCACCACTACTACCAAAGCCCCCACCAATCAACCTGCTAAAACCTCCAACACTAAAAGTGAGAAGAAGGGTGAAGCTGAAACTTAAAGGTATTCTATTTTCTTTGATAGTTTCAAACCTCTTAGAGGTAGAGGAGATGATGATCGATGAGACTATTTCAGCCATATATATGGACGTGGTAGGTATCAACACTCCTATCTATCTCTCATGATCTTCAGGAGCAACCCCTTGTATAGAATTAGTGTTACTTGGAAGGGCACACGCTTCAGTTAGACTAGTGAGACTAGATAGGAGTTCTATGCCCATTCGATCTTTTCCAACCATATATTTTATTTCTCTAATAACCCAAGTGACTCTACCTAACTTTGGGCCCTTTTCTAGGTGATTCTCCAAGTCACCCAACCCTTTGATTAGGGTAGAAATATATTTTGAAGGAATATAAATAGTTTCATGCTCGTCTACTGATGATGGTGTAGGAGAGGTAGGAGGAGTGGCGTTGTGGCCGGATTCATCAAAGAATCCTACCTCACCCCTCAACATTTTCTCCTAGGTAGAAAAACCAATAGAAGATCTGACATAAAGGCCTATAGATAAACCAGTAGTGACCTTTGTCTTCTTCATTGGTAGGTGTCGTACACTTCTTCTAACCATGTAGTTGGAAGTCGTAGACTGGGTCGTGATGCTCATAAACCTTCACAACACTCAAGTTCACGACAATCACTAATCATGGAGGAAAAAGTCTCGACACAAACAAACGGTCAGAATTTGTTCACGCCAGGTTCATCAAAAATGTAAGAGAGGGGGACCAGCCACACTAAGGCTCTAGGTCATGGAGATACGAGAGCGGAGGGCTTCCCTAACTTACCTCACTCTAGGGTGATCCCACAAAGTTGGTTTACAATTTCTAAGAGGAACTGATTTTTGTTGAAATCACATATTTTTAGAAAATATAATGACTTAAGCCTTAAAAAGTTCCATTTTAAGGATTCCAATTGAAGAGGGTTTGATCAAACCACCTTAGATCAAACCCCCTTGGATAGAACCTCACTAGTTTTAAACCATACCTATAAATGAGTCTCCTTTACAGCTATCAAAATGCTAATAAAAAAACACTTTTGATTTACCTTTTGGGGGATCAAATGAATTAATTTAAAATTTATTTGAAATGATTATGGTATTCCTAGGAACGAGCTATCCAATGAATATAATTTTAATATGTTTTGGTTTTATTATGTATATTTTTTTTTTATTTTATTAAGCATAGGTTTTTCATATAAAATGAAGGTCTATGTTCTGCACATGTGGAAAAATAGTAGATTATCAAAAAAAAAAATTGAAAAATATGAGTGCACTAGATATTGAAGTCCTTGATCCAACAAAAAAATTAAAAAAATTGATATATACAAAAAAAGTTACGCGTTATATGGTTGCGCTATGTCTGAATTGTAATTGGTTTGACTTCAAAACTTGACTAAAGAAAAAATATTCAATAAAAAACCATCTAACCAAGTGGAAGAACTAGATATTGGAGTTAAAAATATAAATTCAGAAGAATTAGAATTTTATCCTTCATGGAAAAAATGTTATGCGTTATACGGTGTGCGTCACTTTTTAAAAATGTTGTTTTCTGAAAAAAAAACCAATTTTCGTGGGAGATGGAAAAAGAAGTACAATCTGATTCCAAAAATTTTGATTTTTCTTTTTTGGAATCTATAGACAAAATGTGACGAGACTCTAGTTTGCATCATCTTCGAATTCCTCATGGTTTAGCCGCTATAGGTGCCCAAATGTGAAGATTTAGTTAAAAATAATAATTTTAGTGTCGAGTTTGGCCAAAAATTGTAAACCACTATTGTGGGATCACCCTCTAACGAATTTCCTAGGATGGAGATTGAGAGTGAAGAGCACTCTATATATCTGAGAGCTTAAACAAGGCTAGATGTGTTAGTTTTCTGATTCTTGACTGCATCTCAGACAACCTTTTGTCTAAGGACGTCAGCGTGGTTCTGGGACGATAGCACAGAGCACTAGCATCTCTCTAGTGCGTTGTCATTCATACGGCCAAAAAACATAATGTGCAGTGGAAAAAATAGAAAAAGACCTACTAACAGTCTAGAAGCTTGATTCTACCGAAGTAAACAAAATGATAAAGTACAAGAAAAAGATAGAGCAAGTAAATAAAAGCTAGGGTGACGAATATTATCTCACAAAAGCACCAACTCTCCAGCTAGCTCCATTCACGCGTTTTCCTACACACAAATAAGAAAAGGAAAATTGTTGGGGTTGTATAGGGGCCTACATCGGTCAGGCCCCTTTTTTGGTGTTTCCACATCCATAGACAACCAAAAAGGAAATAGAGTAGAATATGCTATAAATAAAAGTAGAAATGAAAGAAATAAACACTACAAAAGATAATGTGCTATTCTATCAAACCACAAAGGAAAGAGAGTGAGATGTTACCACCTCCACTCAAAGGCTCACTAGACAATGAAGGGAGAATGCAAGGTATGGACCTGGAAAAGTCATCACAGCCGTAGCGGATATGAAGGGAGGTCTCACAATTCTCCAAGTCCACAACTTTGTAAGTAGCACCACATGTACAAAGGTGGAGTGAATGAAGTAGAAAACTATTGTAATGATTAATGGAGCTGTGAAAAATGTTTGAAGTGAGATTTCTTGAGTTATGGGATTGCATAGAGGATGGAATGAATGAATGGAGAATTCTTTCAAAGGTGGGATGGGAAAAACCTGCTATTTTCAGGTCGATTGGTCGATAGGGGGATGTTACAATTCATCCCCAATGAGGAGTGTAATACCTCTACCAGCTTTAGACGTGTGAATTTGTCAAGGACGACAATGCGCCATGTAGAAATCCACGTGCCGTGCTCGCATCCCCAACAAATATTGTCTCACTGACACACAAGACAAACACCAAGTGGATGGAAGGCAGGTGGATGATGTGGAATTTCGCCTTCAGATTTGATTTTCTAAGGTGAAGGTATGTGAAAGGGGAATTTTCTTAAGGGGTGCAAATTCACTCCTATACAATCATATTTAGTATGCTTGACTTATGTAGATCCACATGAAAACCAAATTTGTGAGAGAAGTAATAATAAGAAAGTTCATACACTAGTCTTTAACTGTTCATTTTATTCCACTTTACATGCATGTTTTCCGGACTTTTTCTAAACCACATTTTTTATTGGTTTAATAACATTAAAACTAAATCAATCCCTATACATTTATGAACCCTCAAATTATTCCTTCACTTCCTAGGCTAAAGTCAATTCCCAATATTTGGCTAAGCTCATTTTTGTCTCATATATTTGAACCATATTTTTAAATTCTATATTTATCCTTAGCTCAAATTAACCCCTTCTTAAGTAGTTATTATGGGCTAACTCCTACATTAAAATTATTAAAACTATTTTTCTATGTTTAGTATAAAAGAGCATAATCCCTTGTGCCATTTACATCTAGTATCCCCTTGTAATATATAATCCATCTATCATGTAAGCTAATGAATGGATCCTTATCTAATTAAGTCACTTTCAAATCACTTTCGCCCATGTCATAGCATTGATTTACATTAACATGCTATCATTACATCTCCTCTTTGGTTTGTGAAAGAGAAATAGTTTTTCCCATTTCATAGTATTATTAGGCCACCAAAATTACTATTTTTCAACATTAAAAACATTGTGTCAATTATATTGAATAAACAATCAAGAATTTGAGAATAATGTAGACTAATAATTTGTGACATTTTCCATGCGGGTTTGAAATTTATTATTTTTATTTATTTATTTTACAAATTATTTGTATCTTTTTGGCTATTTTTTAATATTTTTAATATTTTTTACTTTTTCATTTAGTGATATTTCATTGTAACATATAGCTTTTTATACAAATAAAATATTTCATTTTTTTCTCATAAATATACCTTTAGTTGTAATATTTAATACACATTATTTTTTGGTAATTTATAATTTATAATTTTAGTTATTATTATTTCTTAATTTCTACTAATAGAGTTCTAGACCTATACTTTATTGTAACACATTTATCTTTACATATATATTGAAATTAATGTTTTCATTCAAATAGTGACATTCATATGGAATACACCATTATTTTTTGAATTTTTCCATTAATTATTTTCTATTTTTCCTTGTGTCTTGAATAGCTCAGTCAATAATTTTTTTAATGGACCTATGTTGATTATAAGTTTTAGTTTATTAAAAGAATAATATATTTTAATTTTTTAAAAATGAACATTGAGGGATACCTATCAATAAAATCTCTTTTTAATATATATTTTACTTTTTGAAAAACTAATGTAAATGGCATTGTTTCTATGAAATATCATCTTTGAATTACTTTGTTTGATCCCCCAAAAAATGAGATAACGTAGATTTTAGTAGCATTTTGATAGGATTAGAGGAGATTGTGTTGAGTGCTTCATAAAGGAAGCTCAACCTAAGATGTGGGGGGTTTTATATAAACATAAGACTCACCCCTTACATTGAGTCTGCTATGTATTTTTTAACAAAAAGATAAATTTAATTTTTTGGGGATTGATAGATAAGTGGGACATGCTATTGTGTTTCATCTCTTTTTAAGAAGTTTTAAAACCTTATTTTATCCTAGATCTTTACATAGCCATTTTATATTTTGTTCAAAGCTTCAAGTTACCCTCATTATAATTATGCTTGTTGCATTCATTGCATGTTCTCATCCTTAATTTTATCATTAATCATTGAGAGGCTTATCATAAGGAGGAGCTCCTCAATTAACCAATGAGTTTTTCCAAAAATACCAATTTCTTTATTGTAGGTATATGATGCATATTGTTTGAAGGTTCATCTGTGTAGTTGAATGTTTCTCTTTGGAATGTTTAAATATATATATGCATAGAGAATGCATTTGTGCAGGTTGATTTGATGGTATATCTTAACTAGCAAAAAATCATTATTTCTATGTTATTAAAAATAAAATAAAATAGAATTCACCCATGCTTATACATGCATACATAATAGAGTTGGTAAGGACTTTTTAGATGAACTTATGATGACATAGGTGAATTAATTTTTCATAACTGAGATGAGAGTATGTGGACTATTTATATGACTAAGATCATAATCAGTTCTAGTTCTCACAAAATTTCATTGATTCACTTTTTCCCCATATCTAACATCAAATTTCCAATATCTCACTCGTATGCCAAAATATTCTTTATCTCTAACTCCAAAGAATACATTTATTATTTGTTATTTCATTTTATTGTTACATCAAATTAAATACACATTTCCCATCTTTTTGTTTACAATGAATTTATTTATTATTGGTTTATTACATGTACAACTACATTTATTTAATAATGATGATTTATTTCAACAAATTGACCTCCATCCTCATATAATTATTCTATTAGACATTTTAAAAGATACAATTTAAGTATTATTTATTTTTATCCATACAAATTATTCAATATATAAAATAATAGATTAAAAAAATTAATGTGAAATTAACTATGCTATTGTAACAAAGATTTTGGTACCCACTTTAGGGTTCTCTAACACTTTTAGGGTTTTTCACCTAAAGGAGAGAGGATACCAAAATGGCTATGTTACATTCAAAGATTAATGCTAATGTGTGTGGAATGATGTAAAATGTGTCTAAATGGAAGGATTTAAATAATGGAAATCAATAAAAGTGATTGAATACTAATGCTAAGTCTAAAAAATGAACTATGCTAGAAAACACATTGTGATATACAAATGACCTAAAAAACATAAACAAACTACTACATAAATGAATAGAACTGAAGGGGTGCTCCTCGGGAATGAAATATGATGCAAAGAGGCTCCAAAAACCTTCAAAATTTGTTGTTGATGTTGACTGGGACACTTATGCCAAGCTGGCCGACTTAGTCCCACTTTGGAGAAACTTTGCCAGAACACGTTTCTGGAAAATGGGTATCTAGAAATGAATAAACCACTTTTTTGGCCTGGTACTAGGACTAATTCACCAATGATTGTGACTTAGTCCACCTAGGAATCTCGGGCAACTCAGGGCAGGATTATGTAGCCTTCGATCTGCACTTCCCTTCCTGATAGGTGTCTGATTCAGATTCTGTAGAAAGCGGGTTGAAGGAGATCTCCAAGCTTCAATTAGGGCTTTGTTGACTTGAATGATGTGGATGGAAATGAGACACCTTTTAAAACCTTTCTCTTTGACTAATCTGCATACAAACCTACAAAACACACATGCAAAGAGGAGGAAAAGGGTTAGGGTTAGATAAGGCAAACCCCCTTTTGGTAATCAAACCCTAAATAATGAAATGAAATGTAAAGGGAAAGATGATTGAACAACATGCAAATGTAAACACTCACCAAAGCCTTGTTGAAGAAGGTTGAAGATATGCAAGTGATCAACTCCAATAGATTGATGCTTGATTGCTTGTGAAGATGCAGAGTTAGGAGACGATGAGGGGAAGAGAGATGAAAATGAGGAGAAAAACCCTTATTTATACATGTTGTGCCCTAATTTTCCTAAAAATAACACATCGCAGGCCGACCTTAGGGTTTTGGAGACAAAATCTCGCTAGAATTTTGATTTAATTTTGATTTTTATGCCAAATGGGACTAAGTTGCCAAAGGTGGCGACTTAGTCCACTTGGACTAATTTGAATGGTTGTCAAGATTTAATTGGTGGTTAATGATGCTTAGCAGGGTTGTCCTCCGAAACACACTTAAGTAGGACCTATAAGTACATTAAGGGGCCAATTTAACATAAGAAAGGGTAAATTTGTTGATGACAAGCCTAGGAAAGTGTGAAGATTTGTTACAACACCTTACAACACTTTGAAATAAGGCTTGGTAAGGGGTAAAAAGGGGTTGTTTAGATGAATTGTGATGAAAAGGTCTTAGAAATGTGGGAAGATGTGTTACAACACTTCACAACACCTTTGCAAGACACCATTAGGTTTTTATTGATTTGCAAGCATTCAAGGCTTAAAGTGAATGTGTTGGCCACATTACAACATTAAATCTAGGCAAAATCAGACCAAAATCCATAGGAAAGGCCCAAATGAGTGAAAAGTGTCAAGGCTACATTTTTTTGTGACACAACTATATATAAGAATCTTGTACACATAATTTTTTATTATATATTGATCACAATGAATTTTTATTTAATCATATTTGTTAAAAAATATGATCAAATATACATCTAAAATGTTCCATAGATATTGTCTTAAATTTTGGCTCCAATTATCTTATCAATTTAACAAAGGGCCATAAAAGTATATTGAGAATTGGATGGCAAGTGACTAAGGCGAAAAAAGTGTAAAGGAATATCAAAATGATAAGACATAATTATTAAATATAAAATTTAAATAAAATTAGATGAAATCATTAAAATTATTCAATATATACATATATAATAATTATAGATTAAAAAAACTTAATGTGAAAAGTTAATCTTTATTATTGAAGAGCTTCATATGCATAAAATTTGTATTATCTAGTCTAATCTAATAAATATTTATTTAATGATATTTATTAATTTAAAAACCAATCTACTTTAATAGTTTAATAAAAGTCCAAGATATTAAAAATTTGAATGGTAAATAGACATTGAATAATAAATAGATATTGAAAATTAGATAGGAAATGGCTGAGTTGAAAGAATATAATGAAAGGCCAAAATGATAACTACTAAACAATAGAATGAATTATAAAACATATAAAATCCAGGGAGAGATAGATGGAATCATGGATAAGTTAAGCTAGTGAATTATTTCTTAGAAAGATAGGATGCTTATTCTAACGAGCAAAAGATGGACAAAAACTCACTCCTTTAATGTTCACTTGGGTCATAGCTTTCTAAAAGGAATTGTACTAACATGACAAAAAAGAAAACAATAAACAAAGTAATATATGTTTAAAGTAACTGGATATGGCTCTTTAATAAGGAAGACAGCCAATGCTTACAGTAAACACACAGTAGCATAGGATACTGACCTTGGTGTTGGATTGGATATGGCTCTTTATTTATTCTAGAAAATCTTTATTACCCAAGGATCCAATGTCTCTGTCTGAATATAGCAAAGAGCTATCTCTGTGCATAGGAAAGAACTCACATTGTATCTCTTGGCTGTTGGGCCAGTACTTACAAGTTAAAATTATTCCCATTTTTCTTTAGACATGTATAAATATTTTTCATTGGTTATCAAATTTTGTTTTAACTAAAATTCAAATCAAAATTCACTGTCTGCAGTTTTTATGGTTTGATAACAATTTGTTTTGGGAGAAACTGGGTTAGATATATTTATATTCTATTATTTTTTATCAGAATCTTGTTAATTTTTTTTTTATAGATCAGTTAGTATTGTGATATTGTTATCAGGATTCTTATAGCAATATTACAATTTGACACGTTGTGGAAAATACATCCTATTTATCGATCAGTTAATAGTCAAATTTAGGATATCTGATTTATTGTTGGGGTGATCTACCACTAGGATATCTGATTTATTGTTGGGGTGACCTACCACTAAGCTATCAGCTCTTTTGACTTCTGATCTATTTTCGATTCAAGTGTGACTCATTTTCCAACAATCTAAATCACAGTTGAAAAACATAAACCGTCTAGATTTCATCTGGTGAAAGCTTTGGGGAAAAAACTCTGGATTTTATTTGGTGATTCCTCATCAGAATCTAAATCACAGCTCAGGGATAGAGACTGTCTCAAGTTCATTTGGTTTGGTAAGTAAAGTATTGGGAGAAAAAACTGAGTTTTATCTATATCAACGTTTCTCATTCTATTTGTTAAAATTTTCATGATAAATCACAGATTCTGATCAAAATCATTAACAGAAGTAAAATTTAAAACAAAATTTTCTACAACTATTTGGTATAATTACAGTGGATTGTAAAAATATAATCTACTTGGTTTTAAAAAAGACTTTCATAACCTTGATTTACAAAGCCCTAATGCGAGAGAAATCATCTCATGAACGAAGCCATCTGCAAACAGAATTTTAACTCAGATGTGGAGATCTCCAAAGTTACAGCCATTTCTTAACAAGTAATTTGCATACATCAACCATGGCTAATATAAAATTTGACAGCCGCAACTGAACAGAGTCAATCAGAAGACTGGCATTTATTTATCTAGACAACCATGGAAAGCAACCGGATCGGAACTTATTCGGGAGGAAACAATTGCAGTCCAAGTTCCAAGCGTGTATGTACCTTAGAACATATGGGAAATTGCTGATCCGATCCATTCTTACTGATCATATCATCTTCAAATATCCTCCTCTGAGAAGATGACATTTTACTGTGAGTGTTGAAGTGGGAGGCACGAGCGGCTTCAGCAGCTGCGGACTGTATATCTCGCGGATCCAGCGATGAAGGGCGAGGAAGGGTGTTCACCATCTCAGGAAAGTTAAGCAGAGCAGAAGTTCCCTTGAGGCTGAGCACCGCCACGTCGTGGGCTCGAGCCGCCATTTGTGGAGTGTCGTATGTGCCCAGCCATATTCTTCGTTTATTCTTTGGTTGCCTAATTTCAGACACCCATTTTCCCCAGCTCCTTCGACGAACACCTCTGTATGTCTTACACTCAGTGCGTACTTCTTCTTCCTCTGCTCCACTTTTGTTCATGTCAAATTCCTCCATTTCCTTCGTTTAAAATGCCCAGTTGCGCCTCCACTTGCTCATATAATTTATATCACAGACCATCAGTTTCACAGGAGCAATCCTGTGGGAAAAAATTCAAACCCCTCGTGAACTAAAAATAATATTATACTCTACCCGTGTGTTGCAATGTCAAATATTACCAACTGTATCCTACTCTAGTGGAGTAAACTAAGCTACCCTGTGCCACATTTTCTATTGTCAACCACAAGTAAATTGATTGCCGGCGTACATTTGGCTGCAGATAAGTTCAGCCATTGGTTTCTGCACTGCATACACTTCTGAAATGTCTGACATTGTTATATTCAAGTAGAGCATTTATATTCAATTAGTGGGATTAGGTGGTCATGACTAAGGTAGGTAATTATTCGGTGCGGACATTGGGGAATTTCTTAAAATATTAGAAAATAGACAGAGAGAAGCAATCTGATTGTGCTTTATATTTGCAGGTCAATAGGTATGTGATGCAGAGGAGAGTAGGCATAATTTTAGTATTTATTTTTATATTGGATTAAGCTTTAAATTTATAAATCGGTTGATGTAGTTGTTTACGATAGCAAAGTAATAATAGTTCAAGGTGATAGTAGTTTAAAAGGGAGCCGGCTAACTCCTAGATAAAAGGGACTTATGTACATACAAAAACGCATAAAAACATATATAACGATATACATGGTAGCATACATAATATGAAGAGATTGTGTATTGTGGGGCCCGTCAGATGGGGGCTCAAAGTGACGAAACCGGCAGATGGGAACAAATGTTCGAGAAATGCTAGGTAGGAGTTAACGATGTTGTCAAGTCAGTTTTCCCGCCTCCTATCGGTCGAAAAACGTGCGCGCCTTAGCTTGGCCGACAAGTTTCACTTTCATCCGCTTTTTTTCTGGCGTAGGAAAATTGGAAGGGGAATGACCTGGGCCTTTTTGGTTTGGAGAAAGAAAGGTGAAACACAATTTGTTCCAATCTGCACTTTGGAAGCTGAAGGTTTGAGCGCATGTGGGGGAGTTGGAGGAGAAAGCCGAAAAAATCCAGGTGCTATTTGGTAGTCTGCACGTTGCAAGATGAAGTTTGCAATGGAGGAGTTGGAGGAGAACACCGACCAAATCGAGGTGAGGGGTGGTTGCAGAGGGTTTTACAACACCTTGTAATTTGTAATTTGGGAAACACAATGTGTGGGATTTCAGTTATTTAAATCTCCTTGTTTAAATGTATGAATGTTTTCTAAATAACACATTTTATTGTTGTGTTTAAATTTCGCATGATTGAAAAAATAAAGCGCAAAATATAATTGTAATTGGGAAAACACAATGTTGGGTTTCAGTTATTTGAATCTCCTTCTTTAAATTTAAAGGGTTGTCTCATGGTGGGTTGCTTGCTTCTTAACACCTACGGTTTTGCAAAATGGAATGTTACAAAATAGTATGCATGTCTTCAAAATAGCACATTTCATTGTTGTGTTTAACTTTCGCATGATTGAAAAAATAAAGTGCAAAAAATAATTGTAATTGGGAAAATACAGTGTTGGGTTTCAGTTATCTGAATCTCCTTGATTAAATGTGAAGGGTTGTTTCATGGTGGGTTGCTTGCTTCTTAACACCTACAGTTTTGCAACATGGAATGTTACAAAACAGTATGCATGTCTTCAAAATAACACATTTCATTGTTGTGTTTAACTTCCACATGATTGAAAAAATAAAGTGCAAGAAATAATTGTAATTGAGAAAACACAGTGTTTGGTTTCAGTTATTTGAATCTCCTTGTTTAAATCTGAAGGATTGTTTCATGGTGGGTTGCTTGTTTCTTAACACCTACGGTTTTCTAACATGAAATGTTACAAAATAGTATGCATGTCTTCAAAATAACACATTTCATTGTTGTGTTTAACATTCGCATGATTGAAAAATAAAGTGCAAGAAATAATTGTAATTGAGAAAACACAATGTTTGGTTTCAGTTATTTGAATCTCCTTGTTTAAACGTGAAGGATTGTTTCATGGTGGGTTGCTTGTTTCTTAACACCTATGGTTTTGTAACATGGAATATTACAAAATAGTATGCATGTCTTCAAAATAACACATTTCATTGTTGTGTTTAACATTTGCATGATTGAAAAAATAAAGTCCAAGAAATAATTGTAATTGGAAAAACACAGTATTGGGTTTCAGTTATTTGAATCTCCTTGTTTAACTGTGAAGGGTTGTCTCATGGTGGGTTGCTTGCTTCTTAACACCTACAGTTTTGCAACATGGAATGTTACCAAATAGTATGCATGTCTTCAAAATAACACATTTCATTGTTGTGTTTAACATTCGCATGATTGAAAAAATAAAGTGCAAGAAATAATTGTAATTGAGAAAACATAGTGTTGGGTTTTAGTTATTTGAAATCTCCTTGTTTAAATGTGAAGGGTTATTTCATGGTGGGTTGTTTGCTTCTTAACACCTATGGTTTTGCAATATGGAATGTTACAAAATAGCACATTTCATTGTTGTGTTTAACTTCTGCATCATGATTGAAAAAATAAAGTGCAAGAAATAATTGTAATTGGGAAAACACAATGTTGGGTTTCAGTTATTTGAATCTCCTTGTTTAAATGTGAAATTTTGTTTCATGTTGGGTTGCTTGCTTCTTAACACCTATAGTTTTGCAACATGGAATGTTACAAAATGTAATGAATGTCTTCAAAATCATACATTTCATTGTTGTGATTAACTTTCGCATGATTGAAAAAATAAAGTGCAAAAAATCATTGTAATTGGGAAAACACAGTGTTGGATTTCAGTTATTTGAATCTCTTTGTTAAATTTAAAGGGTTGTCTCATGGTGGGTTGATTGCTTCTTAACACCTATGGTTTTGCAAAATGAAATGTTACAAAATAGTGTGCATGTCTTCAAAATAACACATTTCAATGTTGTGTTTAACTTTCGCATGCTTGAAAAAATAAAGTGCAAAAATTAATTGTAATTTGGAAAACAAAGTGTTGGGTTTAATTTATTTGAATCTCCTTGTTTAAATGTAAAGGGTTGTCTCATGGTGGGTTGTTTTCTTCTTAACACCTATGGCTTTGCAACATGAAATGTAACAAAAAAGTATGAATGTCTTCAAAATCACACATTCCATTGTTTGTTTAAATTTTGCATGGTTGAAAAACAAAGTGCAAAAAATAATTGTAATTTAGAAAACACAATGTTGGGTTTCAGTTATTTGAATCTCTTTGTTTAAATGTAAAGGGTTGTCTCACAGTGGGTTGCTTTCTTCTTAACACCTATTGTCTTGCGACATGGAATGTTAGAAAATAGTATGAATTTCTTCAAAATCACACCTTCCATTGTTATGTTTATTTTTTCAACTTCATGTCTTTTATATTGCACTTGTGTGTCAACACCATTAATTAAACTCCTTTTATTTTGATGATAATATTTCTGTTGAATGTTTTAATTTATTTTCCAAATGGTTAATTGTAGTGTTTATGTTGTTTTACTTTAGTTTTAGCAGTTCCAACTATTGCTTTTGCATCTGCAAGTTGACCAATCACACATTTTTGCTCATCTCCATTGGTGTTACCTGTTATCACCCCCTTGTCATTCATTTTCATGAGCTTCTACCTTTTATTTCATATCTTTTATTTGTATCTTTGGAGCAATTGCTTCCTCATCAGCCCTTATAACAACAACATCCATTTTTTGGATAGGTTTTTGAATGTCTTCAATACTTTTCTATAGTTTTACAGTTGCTCTTTACTTAGCTTTGAGATTGTCTTTCTGATTAGAGAATGCATATGTTTTCTTTTTGATAAGTTATTTACAAAACTTGTCTACCTTTTCAAACATGGCTTTCATGTCTCCAGCCAACTGGTCCTCTTTTTCTTCTCTAAGATTTGTTTTTTCCTTTTCATTATCATCTATTTCGACTTGTATTTGTTCCATGGAACTCTTAAGTTGAAGAATCTTTTACTTCATTTGTTCAAATCCACTTATAGTATCATCTCTCACTTTCTTTTCTTGAATAAATTCATATGGAATACGAAATTTATTGACTTTATCCACTTTTGCATTGGCATTTGCCCATTGCAAATACTGCATGATGCTCCTTCATCAAGTTGTCAACTGCAAGAACAATCTTGCGAGTTGATATGTATTATCTATCTTATTCACTTTGGTCAGTTTCTTTTCAAGTGTTTTTAGATTATATTTCTTTTTTATTACATACTTTCTACACTTGCTACTTGATGTTTGCACTGCCATGTGCCCATTGTGGATACTACACACACACCTTCCTAAAATTCTCAACACCACTGAGTCTCTTTAATCAATACAGTATATATCTCATTCACTATGGTCTGCTTCTTTTCAAGTATTTGTACAACAAATTCCTTTGTCATTTCATACATTCTAGTACCTGTTGCATCCAATTTTGCATTGTCATTTTCCCATTGCACATACTTTAAATGCTCCTTCCCCAACTTCTCATGAGAAGGAATAATGGGTAACTACACCAATTTGTGACACAATTTTAGCTCTTAAGATGCCACTTTTTCTTTTTTTTTTCTGAAATCAGCAAAATCTGATTTGCATGAGAAAATGAAGATAGTTATGCTCAACATTTCAAGATGTAACAAGAACACAAGTTGAAGTGCTCTAAGTCTAGTTTCTAAGATACTATTTTTTTTTTAAATTAATGAAGATTAAGAGTCTCAAAAAGGGTGGGGGGGGGGAATAGGTCCTTCTTTTATAAACAAAAATAGCATAACGCCTGAGGGCTCCCCCCTTTTTGGTTAGCTTTTTTTTAGAATTTCAAAAATCCCAATGGTGAGAAATTAGCTAACACCATGTAGTTTATCATCATTCTTTTGGATAATTTTATTAATGAATATAATATTTTATGAATTTTCAAAGTCGACACATCATGAAAAGCTGAAATTGGAGCATGCTCCCCCCTAATTTTTTTGAAAACTAATTGAAAAATGATTTTTTTTCATCATATTTAGAATGGAGTCTAGTTTCAGAAAATGTAATTTGTTTCATGTTTCGATGAACGAGTAAAAATCTATCCTAAAACTAGCACATGTTGGTTTTTGACAAAAAAATAGAGGCATTTACAAAAGGAGTCATGGATCAAAACCTTAACCCTAAATCAAAATGAAAAAAATAATTATATATTTAGATAGCTAAGAGAGAGGTTAACACTATCATGTTTTTCTTTATATAGTTGCATTGAAATACGTGCAATCCACGGACAAAAATATGAGGAAATTTGGAAAATCCTATCAATTAACACATCCAAAGTAGGTCATTTGGCGAGCGCCAAATTTGGCGCTCACCAAATGTGATGTGTCATTTGGTGCTCACCAAATTACCTGCTTTGCACAAAACTTGAATTTCCCCTCTCTTTGGTTGACAACTTTTATAATTCTTAGAGTGCACAGTTTATGATCGTAGATGGATATATGAGGTTTTACCTTTCATACACTCTCTAACTTGTTACCCTAATTGGATAACTCTTTATCCCTTTGAAGTCTCTCTCTCTTAGGTCTCACTCCCTCCCATGCGACCTAGACTACTCTCTCGGTCCAATCCCCTCTCTCAGGTCTCTTTCCCTCCCACATAGGTACCTAAATAAATCTATCTCATTCCAACCCCCTTTCTCACTCTCCCTCTCTATCTCTCCCTCTTTGGTCTTTTTGTCTCTCTCACTCCATCTCCCTCTCTTAGGTCATTATATTTCTCTCTCTCTCTCAAGTCTCTCCCTCCTACCCCCTCTCCCTCTCTTAGGTCTATCACTCACTCCCTCTATCTCTCACCCATTCCCTCTCTCTCACTCACTCTATCTCTCTCCCTCTCTCTCTCACTCTCTCTCGGTTATCTCCATCCCCCCTCTCCCTCTCACACACATAGAGTCCCTCTCTCTCTCCCACTCCCTCTCTCTCACTCCCTCTCTCCCTCTCTCTCTCCCACTCTCTCCCACTTTGTCTCTCTCCCTCTCTCTCAGGTCTCTCTCTCCCACCCCCTCTCCCTCTCTCTCTCTCAAGTATCTTCGTCCTACCCCCTCTCCCTCTCTCTCTTTGTCAAGTCTCCCTCCTACCCCCTCTCCCTCTCATAGTCACACCCTCTATCTCTCTTCCACTCCCTCACTATCTCACTCCCTCTATCTCTCTCCCTCTACCTCTCCATCTCTCTCTTGAGTATCTCCCTCCCACCACCTCTCCCTCTCTCTCTCAAGTCCCTCTCTCTCTCACGCCCTCTATCTCTCTCCCACTCTCTCTCCATCTCTCTCTCTCTGAAGTCTCTTCCTCTATCCCAAGTCTCTCCCTCCCACCCCTCTCCCTCACTCTCCCTCTCAAGTCTCTCCCTTTGTCAGGTCTCTCTTTGTCTCTCTCACTCACTCCCTCTATATCTCTCCCACATCCTCTCTCTTTCTCACTCCCTCTATATCTCTCCCTCTCTCTCTCCCTCTCTCTCAGGTATCTCCCTCCACCCCCTCTCTCTCTCTATCTCTATCACTCCTTCCATCTCTCTCAAATCCCTTTATCTTGAGTACTCCCTCTCCCTCTCACATCCTCTCCATCTCTCAATTATCTCTCTCTCAATCCTTGTATCTCTCCCATCCCTCTATCCCCCACTCCCTCCCTCTCCTACTCTCTTAGGTATCTCCTTTCCATCTCCTCTCTCCCACTTTGTCTCCCTCTCCTTCTCTCTTAGGTATCTCCCTCCCACCCTCTCTCCCTATCCTTCTCTCTTAGGTTTCTCCCTCCCACCGCCTCTCCCTCCACCTCTCTCTCTTGGGCATGTGTAGGATCATCATGGAAAAAAAAGGCACTTAAGTGGCAATAAAATTTAGAAAAATCAGAGTTAGGCAACTTGACGTAAAAATTTGAATAAGTTAACTATATTATTTCAAAAATATGTAAGAATAGAATCTATTGAAAATTGAATGTAGTTTGTAAAGTGTGAGGTTTATTTTTGTTTTAAAAAAAATTATTTGGTGAAAATTTGAAATTTCAATGCAATAGTACTTAAATTTCAGGGGAAAAATAAGAAGTAGGTGTCTGTCTGACCACCCTAACCACAATAAAATGATAATATTTTTTAATAATATTTTAGATATAAGTAGAAGACTCATGTCCAGATGTGATGCATATTTTTTTGTAATTGTTTTCCAAGTAAATAATTAATTATGATTTTTTTATTACAACTTTTAAAAAATATAAAAACTCGTATGTCTGACCACCTTAACTTGGTCAAAACTTCATGAAATTCAATTTTATTTTTTTAATCCTATATTATGTGAAGAATAGAATGTGGTGCATGTTCTAGATTCAAAAAAATGTGATGCATGTTTCAGATTCAAAAAATGTGATACCCTTTGAAAGCCATAGATGTTTTTCAATCAGCATATCAATCGGGACTTTAGTCATAATTCAAATAGAAAATGAATAATAATTAGTTATTAAATTCAAAGTAAAACATAATTTATATTGGTGGAAAGCTAAGAATCTCCTTTAAAAACCCTTTTCATTTCATCAATTTTGGGTAAAAAAAAGTCGTCAGCCACATGGGCCATTATATCACTTACATATCGCCACTTTTTGGCCCATCATAATCCTGCACATACCCTCTCTCTCAAGTCTCTCCCTCCTACCCATATCTCTCTCTATGTATCTCTCTCTCTCCCACTCCCTCTCTCTCTCACTCCCTCTATCTCTCTCCCACTTTGTCTCCCTCCCACCCCCTCTCCCTCTCTCTCTCTCAAGTATCTTCATCTTACCC